>CANNZV010002642.1:0-89805 GCA_947561585.1 Caprella mutica | reverse complement strand
AAATAAAGTGCACAGTAAAGAATTAAAACAACCACCAATAGTTGTAAATAAAGTGCACAGTGAAGAGTTAAAACAACCACCAATAGTTGTAAATAAAGTGCACAGTGAAGAGTTAAAACAACCACCAATAGTTGTAAATAAAGTGCACAGTGAAGAGTTAAAACAACTACCAATAGTTGTAAATAAAGTGCACAGTGAAGAGTTAAAACAACCACCAATAGTTGTAAATAAAGTGCACAGTGAAGAGTTAAAACAACCACCAATAGTTGTAAATAAGGTGCACAGTGAAGGGTTAAAACAACCACCAATAGTTGTAAATAAGGTGCACAGTGAAGAGTTAAAACAACCACCAATAGTTGTAAATAAGGTGCACAGTGAAGTGTTAAAACAACCACCAATAGTTGTAAATAAGGTGCACAGTGAAGAGTTAAAACAACCACCAATAGTTGTAAATAAGGTGCACAGTGAAGAGTTAAAACAACCACCAATAGTTGTAAATAAAGTGCACAGTGAAGAGTTAAAACAACCACCAATAGTTGTAAATAAAGTGCACAGTAAAGAGTTAAAACAACCACCAATAGTTGTAAATAAAGTGCACAGTGAAGGGTTAAAACAACCACCAATAGTTGTAAATAAAGTGCACAGTGAAGAGTTGAAACAACCACCAATAGTTGTAAATAAGGTGCACAGTGAAGGGTTAAAACAACCAAAAATAGTTGTAAATAAAGTGCACAGTAAAGAATTAAAACAACCACCAATAGTTGTAAATAAAGTGCACAGTGAAGAGTTAAAACAACCACCAATAGTTGTAAATAAAGTGCACAGTGAAGAGTTAAAACAACCACCAATAGTTGTAAATAAAGTGCACAGTGAAGAGTTAAAACAACTACCAATAGTTGTAAATAAAGTGCACAGTGAAGAGTTAAAACAACCACCAATAGTTGTAAATAAAGTGCACAGTGAAGAGTTAAAACAACCACCAATAGTTGTAAATAAGGTGCACAGTGAAGGGTTAAAACAACCACCAATAGTTGTAAATAAGGTGCACAGTGAAGAGTTAAAACAACCACCAATAGTTGTAAATAAGGTGCACAGTGAAGAGTTAAAACAACCACCAATAGTTGTAAATAAGGTGCACAGTGAAGAGTTAAAACAACCACCAATAGTTGTAAATAAGGTGCACAGTGAAGGGTTAAAACAACCACCAATAGTTGTAAATAAGGTGCACAGTGAAGGGTTAAAACAACCACCAATAGTTGTAAATAAGGTGCACAGTGAAGGGTTAAAACAACCACCAATAGTTGTAAATAAAGTGCACAGTGAAGAGTTAAAACAACCACCAATAGTTGTAAATAAAGTGTACAGTGAAGAGTTAAAACAACCACCAATAGTTGTAAATAAAGTGCACAGTGAAGAATTAAAACAACCACCAATAGTTGTAAATAAGGTGCACAGTGAAGGGTTAAAACAACCACCAATAGTTGTAAATAGTGTGTACAGTGAAGAGTTAAAACAACCACCAATAGTTGTAAATAAAGTGCACAGTAAAGAATTACAACAACCACCAATAGTTGTAAATAAAGTGCACAGTGAAGAGTTAAAACAACCACCAATAGTTGTAAATAGTGTGCACAGTGAAGAGTTAAAACAACCACCAATAGTTGTAAATAAAGTGCACAGTAAAGAATTACAACAACCACCAATAGTTGTAAATAAAGTGCACAGTGAAGAGTTAAAACAACCACCAATAGTTGTAAATAGTGTGCACAGTGAAGAGTTAAAACAACCACCAAAAGTTGTAAATGAAGTGCACGGTGAAGGGTTAAAACAACCACCAATAGTTGTAAATAGTGTGCACAGTGAAGAGTTAAAACAACCACCAATAGTTGTAAATAAAGTGCACAGTAAAGAGTTAAAACAACCACCAATAGTTGTAAATAAAGTGCACAGTGAAGGGTTAAAACAACCACCAATAGTTGTAAATAAAGTGCACAGTGAAGAGTTGAAACAACCACCAATAGTTGTAAATAAAGTGCACAGTAAAGAGTTAAAACAACCACCAATAGTTGTAAATAAAGTGCACAGTGAAGGGTTAAAACAACCACCAATAGTTGTAAATAAAGTGCACAGTGAAGAGTTGAAACAACCACCAATAGTTGTAAATAAGGTGCACAGTGAAGGGTTAAAACAACCAAAAATAGTTGTAAATAAAGTGCACAGTGAAGAGTTAAAACAACTACCAATAGTTGTAAATAAAGTGCACAGTGAAGAGTTAAAACAACCACCAATAGTTGTAAATAAAGTGCACAGTGAAGAGTTAAAACAACCACCAATAGTTGTAAATAAAGTGCACAGTGAAGAGTTAAAACAACCACCAATAGTTGTAAATAAGGTGCACAGTGAAGAGTTAAAACAACCACCAATAGTTGTAAATAAGGTGCACAGTGAAGAGTTAAAACAACCACCAATAGTTGTAAATAAGGTGCACAGTGAAGAGTTAAAACAACCACCAATAGTTGTAAATAAGGTGCACAGTGAAGGGTTAAAACAACCACCAATAGTTGTAAATAAGGTGCACAGTGAAGGGTTAAAACAACCACCAATAGTTGTAAATAAGGTGCACAGTGAAGGGTTAAAACAACCACCAATAGTTGTAAATAAGGTGCACAGTGAAGGGTTAAAACAACCACCAATAGTTGTAAATAAGGTGCACAGTGAAGGGTTAAAACAACCACCAATAGTTGTAAATAAGGTGCACAGTGAAGAGTTAAAACAACCACCAATAGTTGTAAATAAAGTGCACAGTGAAGGGCTGGCTGCAAAGTCTAATTTAAGGAGAGCATTTTACCGTAATTGTTTAACATTAAAATTTAATGGAGGATAATATAAAGTAAGGCAAGAAACTATAACATGGAATTGGTAAGCCCAAATTTGAGCTTATTACTTACAAAAAACCTACTTTCTATGATCAAGAAAAATAAGCAGAATATCTTATACTTTAGTTTATCAAATTTCATATGTATGAAAATTATTTATTTTTCATAACAAACTCTGCTTACTTTTAAATTGTTTTGAGTTGTTAAAAATGATATGTACAAGATAATGATATGTACAATAGATATAGCAAGTTAAGGTGGGGCCATAGAACACTAGAACCAATTCAATCTTCGAAGTACCGGTCATGTGATACATGTCCAAAATTGTTAAGACACGTCCTAACTTTTAAGAAACGTTTATTATTTAAATTCCAATCTATAACCTAAATCCACATTTTGGATCCAAAAGGCAGAATAACGAAGGGAAGATCCAGCGACTGGAAGTAAATGAGGCGCAATCGGATTTCAGAACTCGCCTCTGATCATTACTGTCAGCCTCATCGTCCGCAAAATAGGCACGAGTGCCCGCCAAAATAAAGTCGTAAACAAACCTCTTCGCATCAGAGCTCAAGATATCAACTGGCGAAAATTAGCCGAATGGGAGCTTGGCAAATATGTGGATAATTTGGGAGAGAATAATTTGATTTTTCTTCTTCATAAGATAGTACTTTCCCATTGAAAATGTGAATAAGAACAGTTATAATCGACATCTTCTAGATAAATCATTGCCAGTAAATTCCACAGCAGAAATTCCCACCACGTTAAAGTAAACAAATGGAAGATTATACCATTAAAAAAACAGTGTACAACAATATAATATGTACTTTTCACATATTATATCTTAGATTCAGTGGAATTATGCCGTAAATTGTAAAACATATAGGGTTAGGTTAGCGAACCAGTTGGGGGAAGGGGGACATTCGATGTGGTTCAGAAGCGATAAGATGTATAATGATGTATCAGTATCGGTCAGTGCTTCATCTTCGGTTAAATAAGAAAAAAAAAAAATTATCAATTTAATTATTACACAATCATATCTAATAATAGTAATTTTTATAATGTTTTTTCTTATATGACCGAAGATGTAGTACTGATCGATAATTCAGGACTTACCCTGATATTGATCCACCATTAATTACACTGGGTATGGTTGGGGGCCTTCATTTTTGTAAATAACTTCACCATAAATATATGTATGAATATTTTTTATAATATCTAAGTCAGGAAGAACACCTCTTCATCTTCTATGGCTTACCATAATTTTCCCTTATATCAACCTATTCAATATAAAGTTATTTCAATCTATATGAATTCCTTCTATTTCTTATATAATCAATATTCGGTCAAAATTATTGAGAGTGTGGAAATTATTTTAGGCTCAAAGTCTGCGGTGAATGGTCTCCATTCTCCAACAAAAGATAAATGACAGGGCACTCTTAGCTTCTCTTTGTCCCTTTGAATTCTCTTACTCTTTGTCCCTTTGAATTCTCTCTTACTCTTTGTCCCTTTGAATTCTCTTACTCTTTGTCCCTTTGAATTCTCTCTTACTCTTTGTCCCTTTGAATTCTCTTACTCTTTGTCCCTTTGAATTCTCTCTTATTCTTTGTCCCTTTGAATTCTCTTACTCTTTGTCCCTTTGAATTCTCTCTTATTCTTTGTCCCTTTGAATTCTCTTACTCTTTGTCCCTTTGAATTCTCTCTTACTCTTTGTCCCTTTGAATTCTCTTACTCTTTATCCCTTTGAATTCTCTTACTCTTTGTCCCTTTGAATTCTCTTCTACTCTTTGTCCCTTTGAATTCTCTTACTCTTTGTTCCTTTGAATTCTCTTACTCTTTGTCCCTTTGAATTCTCTCTTATTCTTTGTCCCTTTGAATTCTCTTACTCTTTGTCCCTTTGAATTCTCTCTTACTCTTTGTCCCTTTGAATTCTCTTACTCTTTATCCCTTTGAATTCTCTTACTCTTTGTCCCTTTGAATTCTCTTCTACTCTTTGTCCCTTTGAATTCTCTTACTCTTTGTTCCTTTGAATTCTCTTACTCTTTGTCCCTTTGAATTCTCTTCTACTCTTTGTCCCTTTGAATTCTCTCTTACACTTTGTCCCTTTGAATTCTCTCTTACTCTTTATCCCTTTGAATTCTCTTACTCTTTGTCCCTTTGAATTCTCTCTTACTCTTTGTCCCTTTGAATTCTCTTACTCTTTGTCCCTTTGAATTCTTTCTTACTCTTTGTCCCTTTGAATTATCTCTTACTCTTTGTCCCTTTGAATTCTCTTACTCTTTGTCCCTTTGAATTCTCTCTTACTCTTTGTCCCTTTGAATTCTCTTACTCTTTGTCCCTTTGAATTCTCTCTTACTCTTTGTCCCTTTGAATTCTCTTACTCTTTGTCCCTTTGAATTCTCTCTTACTCTTTGTCCCTTTGAATTCTCTCTAACTCTTTGTCCCTTTGAATTCTCTTACTCTTTATCCCTTTGAATTCTCTTACTCTTTGTCCCTTTGAATTCTCTTCTACTCTTTGTCCCTTTGAATTCTCTTACTCTTTATCCCTTTGAATTCTCTTACTCTTTGTCCCTTTGAATTCTCTTCTACTCTTTGTCCCTTTGAATTCTCTTACTCTTTGTCCCTTTGAATTCTCTTACTCTTTGTCCCTTTGAATTCTCTCTTACTCTTTGTCCCTTTGAATTCTCTTACTCTTTGTCCCTTTGAATTCTCTCTTACTCTTTGTCCCTTTGAATTCTCTCTTACTCTTTGTCCCTTTGAATTCTCTTACTCTTTATCCCTTTGAATTCTCTTACTCTTTGTCCCTTTGAATTCTCTCTTACTCTTTGTCCCTTTGAATTCTCTTACTCTTTGTCCCTTTGAATTCTCTCTTACTCTTTGTCCCTTTGAATTCTCTTACTCTTTGTCCTTTTGAATTCTCTCTTACTCTTTGTCCCTTTGAATTCTCTTACTCTTTGTCCCTTTGAATTCTCTCTTACTCTTTGTCCCTTTGAACTCTCTCTTACTCTTTGTCCCTTTGAATTGTCTCTTACTCTTTGTCCCTTTGAATTCTCTTACTCTTAGTCCCTTTGAATTCTCTCTTACTCTTTGCCCCTTTGAATTCTCTTACTCTTTGTCCCTTTGAATTCTCTCTTACTCTTTGTCCCTTTAAATTCTCTTACTCTTTGTCCCTTTGAATTCTCTTACTCTTTTGCCCTTTGAATTCTCTTACTCTTTGTCCCTTTGAATTCTCTTACTCTTTGTCCTTTTGAATTCTCTCTTACTCTTTGTCCCTTTGAATTCTCTCTTACTCTTTGTCCCTTTGAATTCTGTATGTTCGGGGTCCTCCCTGGAAGGGGTGTGGGGAGTGTTTCTTATTTCTGCCGTATGGGCATTTCTTTATTTCAATATTTCTTATTCAATATTTCCAGTAGTTAAGTTCTTTCTTTCACATGGTAGCGTGGTTATTAATTGGTGCCGAGCGGCCATTTATTTACGTGGGTTACGATTCTCCCTAGAAAGAATAATCAATTTGTCTAATTTACTGTTTACGTTACTTGTCAATAATAATCATTAATTCCATCACTTCATTAAATAACATCAAATCAAATATCGTACCAAAATAACAAGGTTAAATGAAACACAGTCATAGTTTAAATTAGGTGTACTCTAATTAAGTAATCGATCAGACAAAAGGTTCGTGAAATAGTAAATCCTACCTAAACATCGTACATTTAATTCAATTAATCAAATATCTACCTATGGAGGAGTTTAACTTACAACATGGTCAAGCTTTGGAGGTTGAGAGTATACTTTTCACAAATAAACACTGACACAATCACTGAGGGAAAACGGGTGGGGTTTACTGAGTTCCTAATGGAGTAGGTTTGGCTGGAAACTCTTCGGAACCATGGTACTAGTGTGTTGGTACGGTTGCAGTCCTCCACTGGAACTTTGCTAATTGACGTGGACGACATCTCGTGCAAATCGCGGTACTATGATGGTGACTCTGACTTCAGACTCCTACTGCTTATTGAATGTCTACTCTGCAACATCAGAAATTGTTCTGCAACGTCAGAAGTTATTCTGCAATAGACTTCAGTTCTTGGGTCCCACATCCTGTCTCGTTTGGCTTCGACTCTGCCGTAAAGAATACAACCTCTACTGCCGGGATCCATTGAATTGCAAGATTCAGCCACTTGCTAAGGATCCTATCTCCACCACTATGACGGGCGGAGATCTTCATCGACTAAGTCCTGCGATGGTCACCTAAGGCTGGGGTGAGAGAAGACTTCACCCCGCCGGGGTCTTATCCAGACCGGTAAACTATTTAAGACACTCTTGTAAGCAGAGGGTGACGACAGACAGAGTAGGACCTCTTCATAATCTCAATCCACTGCTTATATACTCCCCAGATTCATCTAAAACTCCACCCAAATCCAAACTTAAGTTCCGCTGATCTCACTTCCCCAATTCCGATTGGTTCTCAACCCTCCTGTAGGCTGTCCCTAATTCTACCCTCAACTAATAGAAACTGACCAATTCAAAATTAACTCCTCCCATATTTCCGACTAAACTAATTACTTTCTCACAGAAAAGAAACATCAAACTTGAAATCTGTTAGGATACATGAAACCTCAAGAGCTCGTTATTTCTATAAAGTAAACCACAGAAAACCTCTGGCCTAGAGAAAACAGTAGGTGGTTAATTACCCTCACCAAATGCATTACATGTAACAGAGTTTGAAAGTCTTATTAACTCTCTTAAAGCAATAAATATTATTGTCAAACAACCATTCTAAAACCACAAACATTTGAGCAGAAGGGAAATATCCAATGACACTGTTTTATTTCAAAGTCACAAAATAATTAACTTCAAATAACAAACCGGTCTGAAGATTTTATAACTACAAGTATACAATTCTCTTACTCTTTGTCCCTTTGAATTCTCTCTTATTCTTTGTCCCTTTGAATTCTCTTACTCTTTGTCCCTTTGAATTCTCTCTTACTCTTTGTCCCTTTGAATTCTCTTACTCTTTATCCCTTTGAATTCTCTTACTCTTTGTCCCTTTGAATTCTCTTCTACTCTTTGTCCCTTTGAATTCTCTTACTCTTTGTCCCTTTGAATTCTCTTACTCTTTGTCCCTTTGAATTCTCTTCTACTCTTTGTCCCTTTGAATTCTCTCTTACACATTGTCCCTTTGAATTCTCTCTTACTCTTTGTCCCTTTGAATTCTCTTACACTTTGTCCTTTTGAATTCTCTCTTACTCTTTGTCCCTTTGAATTCTCTTACTCTTTGTCCCTTTGAATTCTCTCTTACTCTTTGTCCCTTTGAACTCTCTCTTACTCTTTGTCCCTTTGAATTGTCTCTTACTCTTTGTCCCTTTGAATTCTCTTACTCTTTGTCCCTTTGAATTCTCTCTTACTCTTTGCCCCTTTGAATTCTCTTACTCTTTGTCCCTTTGAATTCTCACTTACTCTTTGTCCCTTTAAATTCTCTTACTCTTTGTCCCTTTGAATTCTCTTACTCTTTGGCCCTTTGAATTCTCTTACTCTTTGTCCCTTTGAATTCTCTTACTCTTTGTCCTTTTGAATTCTCTCTTACTCTTTGTCCCTTTGAATTCTCTCTTACTCTTTGTCCCTTTGAATTCTCTTACTCTTTGTCCCTTTGAATTCTCTCTTATTCTTTGTCCCTTTGAATTCTCTTACTCTTTGTCCCTTTGAATTCTCTCTTACCCTTTTTCCCTTTGAATTCTCTTACTCTTTATCCCTTTGAATTCTCTCTTACTCTTTATCCCTTTGAATTCTCTTACTCTTTGTCCCTTTGAATTCTCTCTTACTCTTTATCCCTTTGAATTCTCTTACTCTTTGTCCCTTTGAATTCTCTCTTACTCTTTGTCCCTTTGAATTCTCTTACTCTTCATCCCTTTGAATTCTCTCTTACTCTTTGTCCCTTTGAATTCTCTTACTCTTTATCCCTTTGAATTCTCTCTTACTCTTTGTCCCTTTGAATTCTCTCTTACTCTTTGTCCCTTTGAATTCTCTCTTACTCTTTGTCCCTTTGAATTCTCTTACTCTTTGTCCCTTTGAATTCTCTCTTACTCTTTGTCCCTTTGAATTCTCTCTTACTCTTTGTCCCTTTGAATTCTCTTACTCTTTGTCCCTTTGAATTCTCTCTTACTCTTTGTCCCTTTGAATTCTCTCTTACTCTTTGTCCCTTTGAATTCTCTTACTCTTTGTCCCTTTGAATTCTCTCTTACTCTTTGTCCCTTTGAATTCTCTTACTCTTTGTCCCTTTGAATTCTCTCTTACTCTTTGTCCCTTTGAATTCTCTTACTCTTTGTCCCTTTGAATTCTCTCTTACTCTTTGTCCCTTTGAATTCTCTCTAACTCTTTGTCCCTTTGAATTCTCTTACTCTTTATCCCTTTGAATTCTCTTACTCTTTGTCCCTTTGAATTCTCTTCTACTCTTTGTCCCTTTGAATTCTCTTACTCTTTATCCCTTTGAATTCTCTTACTCTTTGTCCCTTTGAATTCTCTTCTACTCTTTGTCCCTTTGAATTCTCTTACTCTTTGTCCCTTTGAATTCTCTTACTCTTTGTCCCTTTGAATTCTCTCTTACTCTTTGTCCCTTTGAATTCTCTTACTCTTTGTCCCTTTGAATTCTCTCTTACTCTTTGTCCCTTTGAATTCTCTCTTACTCTTTGTCCCTTTGAATTCTCTTACTCTTTATCCCTTTGAATTCTCTTACTCTTTGTCCCTTTGAATTCTCTCTTACTCTTTGTCCCTTTGAATTCTCTTACTCTTTGTCCCTTTGAATTCTCTCTTACTCTTTGTCCCTTTGAATTCTCTTACTCTTTGTCCTTTTGAATTCTCTCTCACTCTTTGTCCCTTTGAATTCTCTTACTCTTTGTCCCTTTGAATTCTCTCTTACTCTTTGTCCCTTTGAACTCTCTCTTACTCTTTGTCCCTTTGAATTGTCTCTTACTCTTTGTCCCTTTGAATTCTCTTACTCTTTGTCCCTTTGAATTCTCTCTTACTCTTTGCCCCTTTGAATTCTCTTACTCTTTGTCCCTTTGAATTCTCTCTTACTCTTCGTCCCTTTAAATTCTCTTACTCTTCGTCCCTTTGAATTCTCTTACTCTTTGGCCCTTTGAATTCTCTTACTCTTTGTCCCTTTGAATTCTCTTACTCTTTGTCCTTTTGAATTCTCTCTTACTCTTTGTCCCTTTGAATTCTCTCTTACTCTTTGTCCCTTTGAATTCTCTTACTCTTTGTCCCTTTGAATTCTCTCTTATTCTTTGTCCCTTTGAATTCTCTTACTCTTTGTCCCTTTGAATTCTCTCTTACTCTTTGTCCCTTTGAATTCTCTTACTCTTTATCCCTTTGAATTCTCTTACTCTTTGTCCCTTTGAATTCTCTTCTACTCTTTGTCCCTTTGAATTCTCTTACTCTTTGTCCCTTTGAATTCTCTTACTCTTTGTCCCTTTGAATTCTCTTCTACTCTTTGTCCCTTTGAATTCTCTCTTACACTTTGTCCCTTTGAATTCTCTCTTACTCTTTGTCCCTTTGAATTCTCTTACTCTTTGTCCTTTTGAATTCTCTCTTACTCTTTGTCCCTTTGAATTCTCTTACTCTTTGTCCCTTTGAATTGTCTCTTACTCTTTGTCCCTTTGAATTCTCTTACTCTTTGTCCCTTTGAATTCTCTCCTACTCTTTATCCCTTTGAATTCTCTTACTCTTTGTCCCTTTGAATTCTCTCTTACTCTTTGTCCCTTTGAATTCTCTTACTCTTTATCCCTTTGAATTCTCTCTTACTCTTTATCCCTTTGAATTCTCTCTTACTCTTTATCCCTTTGAATTCTCTCATACTCTTTGTCCCTTTGAATTCTCTCTTACTCTTTGTCCCTTTGAATTCTCTCTTACTCTTTATCCCTTTGAATTCTCTCTTACTCTTTATCCCTTTGAATTCTCTTACTCTTTGTCCCTTTGAATTCTCTTACTCTTTATCCCTTTGAATTCTCTTACTCTTTGTCCCTTTGAATTCTCTTCTACTCTTTGTCCCTTTGAATTCTCTTACTCTTTGTCCCTTTGAATTCTCTTACTCTTTGTCCCTTTGAATTCTCTTCTACTCTTTGTCCCTTTGAATTCTCTCTTACACTTTGTCTCTTTGAATTCTCTCTTACTCTTTGTCCCTTTGGATTCTCTTACTCTTTGTCCCTTTGAATTCTCTCCTACTCTTTGTCCCTTTGAATTCTCTCTTACTCTTTGTCCCTTTGAATTCTCTTACTCTTTGTCCCTTTGAATTCTCTCTTACTCTTTGTCCCTTTGAATTCTCTTACTCTTTGTCCCTTTGAATTCTCTCTTACTCTTTGTCCCTTTGAATTTTCTTACTCTTTGTCCCTTTGAATTCTCTCTTACTCTTTGTCCCTTTGAATTCTCTCTTACTCTTTGTCCCTTTGAATTCTCTTACTCTTTGTCCCTTTGAATTCTCTCTTACTCTTTGTCCCTTTGAATTCTCTCTAACTCTTTGTCCCTTTGAATTTTCTTACTCTTTATCCCTTTGAATTCTCTTACTCTTTGTCCCTTTGAATTCTCTTCTACTCTTTGTCCCTTTGAATTCTCTTACTCTTTATCCCTTTGAATTCTCTTACTCTTTGTCCCTTTGAATTCTCTTCTACTCTTTGTCCCTTTGATTTCTCTTACTCTTTGTCCCTTTGAATTCTCTTACTCTTTGTCCCTTTGAATTCTCTCTTACTCTTTGTCCCTTTGAATTCTCTTACTCTTTGTCCCTTTGAATTCTCTCTTACTCTTTGTCCCTTTGAAATCTCTCTTATTCTTTGTCCCTTTGAATTCTCTTACTTTTTATCCCTTTGAATTCTCTTACTCTTTGTCCCTTTGAATTCTCTTCTACTCTTTGTCCCTTTGAATTCTCTTCTACTCTTTGTCCTTTTGAATTCTCTCTTACTCTTTGTCCCTTCGAATTCTCTCTTACTCTTTGTCCCTTTGAATTCTCTTACTCTTTGTCCCTTTTAATTCTCTCTTACTCTTTGTCCCTTTGAATTCTCTTACTCTTTGTCCCTTTGAATTCTCTCTTACTCTTTGTCCCTTTGAATTCTCTTACTGTTTGTCCTTTTGAATTCTCTTACTCTTTGTCCCTTTGAATTCTCTCTTACTCTTTGTCCCTTTATATTCTCTCTTACTCTTTGTCCCTTTGAATTCTCTCTTACTCTTTGTCCCTTTGAATTCTCTTACTCTTTGTCCCTTTTAATTCTCTCTTACTCTTTGTCCCTTTGAATTCTCTTACTCTTTGTCCCTTTGAATTCTCTCTTACCCTTTTTCCCTTTGAATTCTCTTACTCTTTGTCTCTTTGAATTCTTTTACTCTTTGTCCCTTTGAATTCTCTCTTACTCTTTGTCCCTTTGAATTCTCTCTTACTCTTTGTCCCTTTGAATTCTCTCTAACTCTTTGTCCTTTTTAATTCTCTTACTCTTTTTCTCTTTGAATTCTCTCTAACTCTTTGTCCTTTTTAATTCTCTAACTCTTTTTCTCTTTGAATTCTCTCTAACTCTTTGTCCCTTTGAATTCTCTCTAACTCTTTGTCTCTTTGAATTCTCTCTAACTCTTTGTCCCTTTAAATTCTATAACTCTTTGTCCCTTTGAATTCTCTCTAACTCTTTGTCCTTTTTAATTCTCGAATTCTTTGTCTCTTTGAATTCTCTCCAACTCTTTGTCCCTTTAAATTCTCTAACTCTTTGTCCCTTCGAATTCTCTCTAACTCTTTGTCCTTTTTAATTCTCTAACTCTTTGTCTCTTTGAATTCTCTTAATCTTTGTCCTTTTCAATTCTCTAACTCTTTTCGACCCTTGAATTTTTTTATTCTTTCGATCCCACTTTTGCATAATCAATTATTTTTTATAATTTCTTACCATTTCATACTTCTTATGAAGTTTCTGCACTTCTGATGTAATGGCGAGAGCAGAAGAAAAAGAATAACAAATTTATTAATTACTTAAATGTGCTAAGATGTGGTCATCCAGAACATGAATATTGTTAACCTGATTGGTACCATCTAAAACCTATTTAATTGAAAAAAATATAAGCTGCATTGCTTGAAAACAAGTAAGAACAAATATGATTCCACATGATCGAAGAAGTTAAAACAACCACCAAAATTTGTAAATAAAGTGCACCTTGTACAGTGAAAGATAATTTATTTTTTGTACAAAATATAGTAAAATGCACTATATTTTACACCCTAAGTCTATCGTATAATAATTTCTCCAACCAATTCCCGACCCATTCCTACATTTTGCAATAACTAAAGAGATGTCAAGTCATCAAATATTTCAGAGTCAATTGGCATTCCAAGTGATTACCGAATTCCAATTCCTGAATTCCGGACATAATTCTTCACATTCCCAATCTTGTTACTGGCTAAATTTTAATACGGATAAGATTTTGGATAATTTGATTTTTTCATTATAATTAATCAATATTATGATATAAATTATTATTTACTATCCATATTTCTAATATTGATAAATATTTAAATATATCACAATGATTCTAATTTCAAAAAAATAGACGATTTTCCAGATTCTATTTGTTTTACTTTTTATCAAATTTACATAACCAAGATAGTAAATTATAGTGGAGATTTAGAAGATTAAGAAGGGTAGGATCTCCCTAAATCTTCCAAATACCCACCTTAATTTATACTCTGTGAGTAATCTAATACACTAAAATTCCTCTATGAAGAAATCATGTATAGTGAATGTAGTGTCCTGAGTAAAGAAGTAGCCTCTATAGTGAACAAATTTTCTTTAGTCTGCCGTGAATGGCCATTTGTTTTCTATAACTAATGGCCGTTCATGGCAGACTAAAGAAAATTTGTTCACTATAGAGTATCACATTCACTATAAAGAATTTCACTATAGAGGATTTCAACGGTACAATAACATTCATTGAAGTAAAATAATAACTCATCAATATAGGTAAATATATATATAGGTTATATATAGTCTTGAAAGTTATAATTTTGTTATATTCTAAGAAAATTAGATCATATATACCTTACTTAAGTAAGAATAATTTTATCTCACCAATTTAATTCCATCTCAACTAATGAATAAACAATTTGTTCATTTGAATCCTGTTCACATTATAAAATATTGGCACTTCACTCGAAATAAAACCATAGAATTTTATTCTGAAAAACACTAATTTTCTGTACAAGAGTTGAAATATTTAAAAGGACAAAATGAAATTTGAGAAAAAAAATATGTATTTTCCTGATTTTATGTTTTGGTAGGTTGTGATTCATCGAACACTTCCACATTTGCGACTATACAAGAAAAAAGATATAATTTATTGTCTCATTCAATAAATTTTCGGTGTAACAGTATTTAAATACTAATTAAGTGGGGGGTTTAACGTATGTTTCGGAACCAAAGGCAATATCACTAAATTCAAAAGGAAATAAATACAAATGACTCTTAAGAAGTAGTCAGAAAGGAAAGTGGCTCAATGAACAAAGTCTCCGACTCCTATAGTCAGTCACAATGCTGATGGATGCATTGTGAATGGACAAAGAAAAGCTACTCTGTCAATGCACTCACGGATGGAAGAGAAAAATGAAGAGGTGACAGTAAATGAAGCCTACGAGTCAACCTAACAATAAAACAATAACCTCGTAATTGAAGAACATAACCCTAGCGCTATCCTCTAAAACTACTTGTAATGTTAAATAGAATGATAAACATGGTGAAAATAGAAAAGACAATACGCAATCCAAATTACAACATTTCGGGGCCCAAAAGAAGCCATCCCCTTCTCTTCCATTCACCACAGACAGCTTCTAGAGCCCGAGGGACTGCTAGGCTGTGAACAAAGTCTTAAAGTTCACCAGTGTTAAATAGAATTAAGATGGATAAGAAATAGATGAGGAAGGATTGAATAGAATGAAGACAATTGAAGGAAGAAGGGTATGAAGAAGCCTAAAGATGAAGAGGAACGAACAAAATAGGATAAAAATGAAAAATCCAAATAAAAGTCATAGATAAAATAGTATATACCAATATCAGGAATAGAGTAACATATAACTCTTCAGCCCTAACTGATGTGGCAATACGTTTTATATCTCTTAATGGTAATACGTTCCTATAGTCTTTACAGCTGGCGCCAGAGTACAGTCAGAGAATCTGTATTCTCTAGATCGTCTATTTTTATCTATTGGAAAATATAAGCGTGTTCTATCGTAAAATATAATAATATTAATTAATTTCATCAGGAATGATTTAAATTCATGATAAATCATTATTGTAATTTTTACTAATTATTTATCGTCATAGAACCATAGATGAAGTGATTTTTATCTTTGATAATTATAATTACTATTCAAAGCCAACGATTGACGTTAACAGTTTTTGACTGGGAACAACATAACTTTTTATCTAAGAAAATAACATTAAGAAATTAGAGTTTTAAAATATAAATATTTTATATTCTAATATTTAGTATTACATTTTTATCTATTTAATTTTATATGAATTAACTTTAATCAATGACTAACTATTAAAATTTTTATCAATGATGAATATATTTTATTATCTAGATTATTAACTAAAAGGAAAATCGAAATAATATGAAAGAGTTATGGTTTTATCAATTTGAAAATTATGTGACGATTTCAACTTTTATCAACATTCAAGAATATTTATCAACTTTTAAACATTTATGAGCAATTGCTAACTTTATCAGAAAATTTATTAATTTGACGAAATGTTAAAAATAACTTTCCGTCATTATCGCAAATCTGTCGGTGGTTCCTGAGCGAAATGAGAAGCATCGGGAATTCACAATGAGAGATAATTACCATCGCCAGGAATGTCAGTTGATTCCAATGGACGGGAATGAGCATTTCGAAAACAATAGCCTGGAATTTGAAGAGAAAATAAAAACTGATGTCAAGGCCTGAACAAAGGGATTTTTTTTTTGGTTTTAACTAAAATTATGATCAACCGACTTTCATTGCAACTCATAGTTTTATTTTAAACTAGTTATTTAAAAGACTATTGGTTAAAATATAGATTTAAATCAAAGTTACTGTATATAGTTTCCTTAATTAATAAACATTTATCACTTCTGGAATTTATTTCAACACTACAGAATAATAATCTCCTGAAATGTCACATTAATATTCAATATTGGGAATGTTTCGAGTCTACCAAAACAAATTTTATTTTAAATTACAGTTATATTTATTCTTTTAGTTATAACGTAATCAATCTTCAACTACTATAAACCATCGAAACTATCTCAATAATATCAAAGGAAATATTTGTAGGTAATGTTGCAGCAACCTGATTATTGCAAAAATATTATTGCAAGTAGTATAATCTATAAGTCCTCGTTATGAATTTGTAAGTGTATTTTACATCGATTATTAAATTAAACTGAATTTATGCCAGAGGTAGAACACTAACACACCATGGCAACACTCAAAATTCCAACTGTTAAATGCCAAGACCTTCACGGAATAAATTGTTTCCGTTGTTTTATTACTCCCTCCACAGTTGATGATGGGATAACCGGCATAGCATCTTCATTAATTAAGCGTTACAGTGTAAACATGAGCCAAATTCAGTGTCAGTGAAGTGAATGAAAATTGTGTTGTAAACCCATATTGATTGCTTACTAATCAATTACAATATCTTATTACATGCATTCCAAATTTATATACAACTAAGAGTTACAAAAAATACAGAAGTAAAGCTCACGAAGACCACAAGACTTCTATCGACCAAACCTTAGCCAACTCCCACAAATTCTCCTCCCCAGAGATACATTGGGAAATATAACCAAAGTATTATTATCAAAGCTCTAGGATTATTACTTTAAAAATTCCATTTAATTTACAAAATTGAATGCTATATTAGTCAGAGCTATAAATACATTGATATTTATTATTAACTTACTACCTTCTTCACTCATGAACTTTCGAATTCAAATTTGAACTTTTATTCAAGCTTGAATTTTCTGAATTCATACTTGAAATCTTTATAATTTGAAATTGAACTTTTTGAATTATAACTTGAACTTTTTGATTTCCAACTTGAACTTTTTGATTTCCAACTTGAACTTTTTGTATTCAAACTTGTACTTTTTGATTTCCAACTTGAACTTTTTGTATTCAAACTTGTACTTTTTGATTTCCAACTTGAACTTTTTGATTTCCAACTTGAACTTTTTGGATTCAAACTTGAACTGTGCAAAAATACAACAAACACTTGAGTCAGTTATCCACTGGTCTCATTTGTGAGGCATTACTAAAGCTCCTTCTAAAACTATTGCCCACATTAACATCAATAGACTGACGGGTCTCTCGCAACCATGTCATCTGTAGAAATATCCCATTCCATAAACCCGATAATGTAAATTCCTAGTAATTATTTTCCAGTCTCACCTAACATAAAAGCACCATATCACTAACCTGACAATCTGCTCTTACAAATCATCTGAAATTATAAATATGAAGCGGATCTAACCACCTCAATTACGACTTTTGCACAGCAGTGTGTTTTAAGCTAGAATCCTAGATTGTGTGTGCTTTATTTACGGATTAGCTGCTACAACAAATCTTCTATAAATAGATGGAGTGCACTAAGTTGCTCTTCAGACTTTTTACTGGAAGCTGTAGCTGATCTAACTTCTCTATCGATATGCCGGGGATAACTTGTACTATAATATGACAGACGAATAGTAACTGCTCCTGATTACTCAGTGGGTGTACTCTTATAAAACACACTTTCCTACCACCTAAACCTTCCCTACCACCCAAACCTTCCCTATACCACCTAAACCTTCCCTACCAACCAAACCTTCCCTACCACCAAAACACTTCCCTACCACCCAAACCTTCCCTATACCACCCAAACCTTTCCTACCACCAAAACACTTCCCTACCACCTAAACCTTCATAGTTTTCTCCAGGATTTTAATCATAAAAAATATTTTTTCACCCGAATTATAAAGTGGCTCTGAGTTATCAAAGAACCAATACTTCATAACTCAGGAGTTTCACTGTATGTCTAAATAATTTGTGAATTTGGAGCTTTTAAATTTAATTTTTTTAGCGGAAATCGAACTCCTGACATTCAGCACAATAAGCCTTGAACTTGTAACTTCTGAAGTACTGTGGTTAGTGTACTAGTTTACTGTACCGCAGGTCAGGGGTTCGACCCCCAATGAGCGAATTAAACTCTTCATCTTTGCAATATGTTATTTCCCTATCTTCTATTCATCTATTTCCACTCCGAGGTGTTCATAGAAAATTATTTGTTTACAGTGTATGGAATAAATAAATATATATGGAAATATATCTAGGTGTAGTCGGAACTTTTTCCAATTTTGAATAACATTGTGACATTCCAAAAGACTTTTCTGGAATGTTGAAATAAATTCCAGAAGTGTTGATTTCACTTGCGAGTATTTTTTACAGTTTTTATTAAATTGAGGTACAGTAGAACAACTACTCGAATCTTATATTGAAATAATTTAGACTTCCTTATTAAATTTGGATTTCCACAAATTTGGTCTCATTTTTTGGTTAGATATTATACAATTTTGTCTTCCTCTTTTCAGATTGTTTTTAGTTTTGAATGATATAATCCTTGTCCATTACAATACTTTTAGTTTTATGTGAACTTATTGAAAAAGTGGTTAAATGAGTAGATATAAATAGTAGAGCCACATGAGAAAGTAGTAGGGAGAAAGTAGTAGAGCCACACTGTACTCTGTAAAGAACCATTATTTCTTATACATTTCGTATCCTAAAGTCTAAATTTGATTTAAAAAATTATTCCTGACTCAAATCCGAACAGCGCAATCTAGTACAAAATTCTCAGATGTTCAGAACCGATTAGTTCTTCTGTACTGAAATGTATTCTAGTTTTAGTTATAACCAATAACTATCCCCATGTTCAGGTCTTGTCTTCAGTTTTTGTTTTTATTTTCTCTTCAAATTCCAGGCTATCGTTTTCGAAATGCTCATTCCCGTTCATTGGAATCAACTGACATTCCTGGTGATGGTAATTCTATCTCATTGTGAATTCCCGATGCTTCTCATTCTGCTTAGGAATCACCGACAGATTTGCGTAACGACGGAAAGTATTTTATCACGGCTCATCTCTGTAATTTTTGTGTTACAGTTGATATAAAAAACAATATTTTGAAATTCTAAATTCTATTTTCTAAGATAAAAACAGATGTAGTTCCTAGTCAGAAATTTGCTATTGCCGATTGTTAGTTCTCGATCAGTGATCATAATCGATGATAGGAAGATTATATACCTAAGTTTGTATATTATTTGGCAAATTTCCAAGCGTTATTTATCATATTTTCTAATATAAACAATATATTTTTCCATAACGAAAATATTTCTTTCTTCTTAGGATTATGCTTTTTTTAAATGTGCTCAAGATTATATTTTTATGGTAAAAACATATTTTCTATGATTATATAAAAACAGATTCACAAATTTAAATCATTTCCAGAGATATTTTAATTTAGAGTGGAGGGGACCTTTAACATTTGAGTGAACAGAGTTTATTTCTTTGATTCGAATTCATCTTTCTATGAATAAATAAATTGACATATTATACAACGTCGCTAGGATTGTTTTTTTAGGGATATTGAAAATCACTGGAACAGGAATGAATTGCTTGGAATCTTCTCAGAATTGGATTGGATTCCATGTATATTCCCAGACAATATTGATAGAACTTTGTCTCTATATCGGGAGAACATTGTCCCTACATTGGGAGAACATTGACTCTACATTGGGAGAACATTGTTTCTACATTGGGAGAACATTGTCTCTACATTGGGAGAACATTGTCTCTATATCGGGAGAATATTGTCTTTATATCGGGAGAATATTGTCTCTATATCGGGAGAATATTGTCTTTATATCGGGAGAATATTGTCTCCACATTGGGAGAACATTAAGTCTCTACATTGGGAGAACATTGTCACTACATTGGGAAAACATTGTCTCTCCATTGGGAGAACATTAAGTCTCTACATTGGGAGAACATTGTCTCTCCATTGGGAGAACATTGTATCTCCATTGGGAGAACATTGTCTCTCCATTGGGAGAACATTGTCGCTACATTGGGAGAACATTGCCTCTACATTGGTTTAACATTGTCTCTCCATTGGGAGAACATTGTCTCTCCATTGGGAGAACATTGTCTTCACATTGGGAGAACATTGTCTCCCCATTGGGAGAACATTGTCTCTCCATTGGGAGAACATTGTCTCTCCATTGGGGGAACTTTGTCTCTCCATTGGGAGAACATTGTCTCTCCAATGGGAGAACATTGTCTCTCCATTGGGAGAACATTGTCTCTCCATTGGGAGAACATTGTCTCTACATTGGGAGAACATTGTCACTACATTGGGAGAACATTGTCTCTACATTGGGAGAACATTGTCTCTCCATTGGGAGAACATTGTCTCTACATTGGGAGAACATTGTCTCTCCATTGGGAGAACATTGTCTCTACATTGAGAGAACATTGTCACTACATTGGGAGAACATTGTCACTACATTGGGAGAACATTGTCTCTACATTGGGAGAACATTGTCTCTACATTGGGAGAACATTGTCTCTACATTGGGAGAACATTGTCTCTACATTGGGAGAACAATGTCTCTACATTGGGAGAACATTGTCTCTACATTGGGAGAACATTGTCTCTACATTGGGAGGACATTGTCACTACATTGCATTGTACTATTTAGATAGACTAATAATTTATTTGATTGAAAATTTGGAATCGACAAATAAATTATATCTTGTCCCTAAAGATTTCATGGTAATAAAGTATTAGTTTATTTAAAATTGAGAAACATTAGTTGATTCTATGTATTTTAAGATATTGATTTATGTTGTTATTCTGAGATAAAAAATTAAGACATAGAAGATTAAGATGAGACGTAAGTCAATCTTCCATGATCTTCTATGGCTCAACATAATCTTCTGTGTCAACACCACAACCTGCTAGGAAACCCAACGTAATCTTCTAAAGCCCCACCATAACTCCCTATGAATCCCAACATAATTTTCTATAGCCCCATCATAACTTTCTAAGAATCCCAACATAATCTTCTAAAGCCCCACCATAACTCCCTAAGAATCCCAACAAAATCTTCTATGACCCCACCATAACTCCCTAAGAATCCCAACATGATCTTCTATGGCCCCACCATAACTCCCTAAGAATCCCAACATAATCATCTATGGCCCCACCATAACTCTCTCTCCGAGTGCCTCTATAATGGGTCTATAAGGAGAATAATTGAAAGCGAATTACTTTAATGGACTCCTAATTACTTCGTTAGATTGAATTAGGCATTCAATCATTTACTTAATTTAAGCTTCCAAATCATTCATCTGGAAGTGAGGATTTACCAGGAAAAAACCATTAGGAATTACTATGGAAATTGTCAGTTGCTCACACATGTCACCATGAACTCAAAGAGAAAGTTATGGTGGGGCTATAGAAGATTGGGGGAGAAAGTTATGGTGGGGTCATAGAAGATTAGGAGAGAAAATTATGGTGGGGCCATAGAAGATTAGGAGAGAAATTTATGGTGGGGCCATAGAAGATTAGGAGAGAAAGTTATGGTGGGGCTATAGAAGATTGGGAGAGAAAGTTATGGTGGGGCCATAGAAGATTAGGAGAGAAAGTTGGCTATAGAAGATTGGGAGAGAAAGTTATGGTGGGGCTATAGAAGATTGGGACAGAAAGTTATGGTGGGGCCATAGAAGAATAGGAGAGAAAGTTATGGTGGGGCCATAGAAGATTGGGACAGAAAGTTATGGTGGGGCCATAGAAGAATAGGAGAGAAAGTTATGGTGGGGCCATAGAAGAATAGGAGAGAAAGTTATGGTGGGGCCATAGAAGATTAGGAGAGAAATTTATGGTGGGGCCATAGAAGATTAGGAGAGAAAGTTATGGTGGGGCTATAGAAGATTGGGAGAGAAAGTTATGGTGGGGCCATAGAAGAATAGGAGAGAAAGTTATGGTGGGGCCATAGAAGAATAGGAGAGAAAGTTATGGTGGGGCCATAGAAGAATAGGAGAGAAAGTTATGGTGGGGCCATAGAAGATTAGGAGAGAAATTTATGGTGGGGCCATAGAAGATTGGGAGAGAAAGTTATGGTGGGGCTATAGAAGATTGGGAGAGAAAGTTATGGCGGGGCTATAGAAGATTAGGAGAGAAAGTTATGGTGGGGCCATAGAAGATTGGGAGAGAAAGTTATGGTGGGGCCATAGAAGATTGGGAGAGAAAGTTATGGTGGGGCCATAGAAGATTGGGAGAGAAAGTTATGGTGGGGCCATAGAAGATTGGGAGAAAAATTTATGGTCGGGCCATAGAAGATTGGGAGATAAAGTTATGGTGGGGCTATAGAAGATTAGGAGAGAAAGTTATGGAGGTACCATAGAAGATTAGGAGAGAAAGTTATGATGAGGCCATAGAAGATTAGAAGAAAAAGTTATGGTGGGGCAATAGAAGATTAGGAGAGAAAGTTATAGTGGGGCCATAGAATATTGAGGGGGAAAGTTATGGTAGAAAAATATGAGGAGATATTTAAATCTTCTATGGCCCCACCTTAACTTCATATATTGTCATTTATATGATCTTTCCTTTTCATAAGTATTCTTTTTATCTCTATTACGCTACGACTCGTACTGTACAGCTTCTGGTCTTTTTTCCATTCTTTTTTTGTCTTATATATATTTTATCAAACCGTTTGCGTTCTATTTATTTGATAGTAAAGATTTATGTTTGCAAATCAAAACAAGATTGGTCTCCAAAACTGTGAGGGTTTCAATCAGATTTTCAAAATTCAATTTTTCATTCGAATTTTAAATCAAATATCGAATATTTAAGGTATGAGGTTCATAATATACCACCTTAGTTTCATAGAAAGAGAGAGAGAGAGAGAGAGAGTTATTGCAATTGAATAACTACGATTTACTTTCATAAATATAGATATAATGGCTTATAAGAAACCAGTAATTGCAGTAAAATGTCCTATTTACGGGATAGTTGCAGGGTTCACTCTTAATCAACTCCCAACGTATGTGGCCGTTATGAAGGGTTCTAGTTAATTTCCCCGCGGAAAATTCCACTACGGAAAGTTCTACCAGGAAGATTCCACCGCTGGAAAGTTCAACGGGAAATTCACCGGCCACTGTAATGAATAACTTTTTCCATATTAATAGAGAATCTATGAAGCATAGCAGCTCTGAATACTCTGTTCTCTCTTTTTTCAATAATAAGTGTATTTTTCCAATATTTCTAAAAAGAACTGTCGTACAGTTTTCTGACTCAATAAATTGTTGTTCCATTGCAGGAGTTTAATGTTCCTACTCTCAAATATAGTTTGAAAATGATTAGCACTTGCATCTCTGATATCGCTGTAACGGGGAAACTTAGTTTTAACTTCTGTTTTGAATTTACTTAGTTTAGTTGAATAAGAGAGGATGTGAATTTATATATCTCATTGGTTTGAGTTTTTACTGCTATATTGTCTGTGATAATTCTTGTGAAAGTGTGTCATACCGGCTTCTTACGTTGTGTGTTGATTACGAATGTGCATGGATATCGGAAGGTATTTTTCGTTGATTCAATTAATCATCTTTATTCCAAAGTTCTTTGATTTGCTAATCCTTCCATCTATTTTTTTCTATTGTTTGCCCAACAATCAAATTCCAATTTATTTGGTATCGTACAAATTAATTTATTCAGAGCGGCCATTTCTACATTTGTTCGTCTTATTCGAAAACAAGATTATAGTTCAATACAGTTGAAACTAATTTCTGAGCATACAAGGATGAACGAAACGCATAATAATTAACTTCTTATTTTACTGAACTGAGTGAGACTCATGGAAATATAGATGGATTACTGTAACAATTCCTTTAAGAACAATAAATGGGATATACGAGGACATGGTTCTTCATAAATACTCAATTATAAATCATATTAATTACAGTCAATAATCTAAATAATATTGATATAATAATAAGTAAAGAAGGCTTAACTCACTATACTTTTACAAGTATAGTTCCAGCTTCCAGTCTCAACACTTAGGAAATCTCTAACTCAAAACCAGAGACTATTCAAACACTTGTCAAATATCTTCAACTACCTCGTAGTTTTGACGACTGCATTGCTACCGACCTAAGCTTACCTGACGATTCGGAATTACATAGGTTTAATCTCTGACTCAAATCCAGCCCATTATATATAGTTCTACCTAACCATAGGTAAAATCCCACGAGAGTAATTATTTAAACCTCTCCAATCGACCAATAATCGTTTCGTTTCGTACCCCACCAAAAGGCTGTCCTCATCCTAACTTCAACATGCTATTAATTAATATTCCAACGCTGAAAAAATTTGCGAGCCAGCGTGACTCATCGCTTGAGTCAAGGCTGGCAAAACTCCAATATTGGAGGCTTTTTCATGATTAACACTTCCTGAGTCAATATGACTATGAATTAGGAGTCCATAATGACTCTTGTTTTTAAGTAAAATATTAGGATGAGTCAAATTGACTCACATTGTGGAGCCAGTTTTGGAACAAGCTGAAAACTCAAAGTTTGAGTTAATTTGACTCGTAATGTTTTTTCAGTGAATGTTTTAATTAAATTGACTTTCCTCATGAATCGAGCACCCAAAAAGAAACTAAAAACTATTTATTAGATCGGAAACATTATGCTAAAATCCATCTAACCTGCCATCATACCTACTCATTCGATACTGTTAAGTTCTGTAGAGTCTTCTACACTGAGAAACAAATTCGAGTCAAATTGATTCAAAATTTGAGTTTTCATTTTGTCCCAAGACTGGCTCATAAATGTGAGTCAATTTGACTCATCCTAATGTCAATTAAGAAAAAAAAAGACTCCAATTTGGAGTTTTGCCAGCCTTGACTCAAAGGATGAGTCAAGTTGACTCTCATTTTTTTTCAGTGTATACTCACACTAAATTATTTTATATTTTGCATATTAAATATTTACATCAATTCGTAACTTTTGTGCATTCGATTATTTGAAACAAAAAACAGTCCCATCATTATATTTACATTATTTATTTTCATTGTATATTAGCTACATTATTTATATTATTCATAGTCATTAATTAATTATATTATTTATATACACTATATATTAATTCATCTATATTATTTATTTGCATCACTTATTTACCTAATATTATTAAATACTTTAAATATTATAAATGGTTTCATATATATCATATAATTGCATATTATGTACATTATATGTCTTGTAAATATTAAAATTAACTTACAATTTACGCACATTACTCTGCTTATTAGAGTGGACTTGTATATATATATAAAACTACACGGAGGCTCTCCTCCATCTTAATTGGTATATTGAGAAGGAGGGAGAAAAGCTATTGAGTGTTCTGATAAGACAATAGAATGAGTACAGTCACTCTGAGGAAAGAGAGTACAGTTATTTTTAGTAAAGGATGTATTTATCGATTGATGCTCTCTCTTTATTAGCAGACAACTGTTTGGATTTAGGTCTGGTAAATCAACAGTACAAGCCACTCAGAAATTTGTGAAATCTCTCTGATTCTTTGGACTCTGACGAAATTGTTTTTTTTTTGTATTTTTAGATTTCTCCAAGGCATTTGATTCCGTAGATTATTTTTTTTTTAAAACAATATTTTCCCTTAAAACAAGACATCATATTACTCTTTTATCTTTCTATTATTTGGTTATATTTCTACGTTTTTCGAGTTTTATTCTTTAAGTGGTTGGAATCGTATTCGATCGTATGATCGTGTCCAATACGCGTGAATCATTGGGAAATCATCTCCAGAATCTTCACAGATTATTCACGGGATGCCTCAAGGTAGTGTTCTGGGTCCTTTGATGTTCATATTGTTTATAAATGATTTCCCATTGAGCTCAGACTAAATTGATTTTACATTACTCGGTGATCAGTAGTTGAATGACTATAGGTGTCTACGATTGAAACCTGGATTGCATCATGTAAATTACTGATTAACGTTGATAAAACTACTATTCAATTATCGACGTTCACTTTCATTGCCCAAAATAATAATTTGAAATGTAATATTAGCTCGAGTTGAGCACACTAAATTTCTTGGTAATCACTTGGATGAAAATCTGAAATTTATTCATCATACAAATATTATGTGTTGTCTAAGGTTTCCAAGTCATTCGGTTCACTCAATAGGCTTTAATTCACTTTCCCTAGCTGGAGAGGTACTGGAATTTCTATATCAATCCCTTATAGAACCCTTTTACGATCATGGCATAAAAAATTGATATCCTTCAAATAATTTGACCAGGAATAAGTTATTGAGAATGGTGACTTGTCCATTTATAAAATTGAGAATATAAGATGTTTACAGATGATGGTATGCATTAGAGTTAAAAAGTATTCGCATTGTGAATAGATTCTGATCTGTTAAATCATGATTTCCATTTCAATATCCATTCTAATGACGCACGACATGAATCCAATTTGTTAACCCCATTATAAGATAGAATAAAAAACTAATTTTACATATCGTTTGTTTGTTCTACCAATCGGAATTCATTACCTGATTATATGAAATCTATTAACTCTCTATCTTATTACAAACGATGCCTATTTCGACATCTATAGTACTTGAAAGTTACTCAATTTTTATATTGTACTTATTTGTTTTTAGTACTTATAGTTGTAATTTTGTACTGGCTGTACTTTTGTACTGGCTGTAATTTTGTACTGGCTGTACTTTTGTACTGGCTGTACTTTTGTACTGGCTGTACTTTTGTACTGGCTATACTTTTGTAGTGGCTGTACTTTTGTACTGGCTGTACTTTTGTACTGGCTATACTTTTGTAGTGGCTGTACTTTTGTACTGGCTGTACTTATGTACTGGCTGTACTTTTGTACTGGCTGTACTTTTGTACTGGCTGTACTTATGAACTGGCTGTACTTTTGTACTGGCTGTTCTTTTGTACTGGCTGTACCTTTGTACTGGCTGTAATTTTGTACTGGCTATACTTTTGTACTGGCTGTACTTTTGAACTGGCTGTACTTTTGTACTGGCTGTACTTTTGTACTGGCTATACTTTTGTACTGGCTGTACTTTTGTACTGACTGTTTCATTATCAAGCAAAATGTGCCTAATAGGGAATGTGAGTACGGCCCGTTAGTACCGTTTGATAAAATAGATTACTTTTTAACTATATTTTATTCTTGAATGAAATTATTTTATTCTTTCATTCAGTCTCATTTATCCTAACATATTGCATAAAATTAATGTAGTCATTATAATCATTTTTTATATCATCTTAATTTTGTATGGCCCACCATAACTTTCCTTCTATAGGTATGCTATTCATTGTCAAATTAATAATGAATTTAAACCTAATAATTGATTTGTTATAAATAGAAATTCTTTCTTCCGATTACTATCAAATAATTATTAATAAAAATAAATATTAGAAAATTGTTTTTGATTTGTAAAAAATATTCCTTTTCTTTTTCACATTATTCGCAATTTATAAGAAGTTAAACAATTATTTTTATGGGTATAAATTTTATCTCGATATATTTCTTTAACTGTATTATTTTAATTAATTAATATTTATTTTCTTATTTCTTTAGATTCATATCATTACCACTTAAGGCTTCTCGTTACTTTTAATGGTATTAGTTCATGGGTAATTAATATTTAGTGTATTGGTAACTAATATTAAGATACTCTATATCGGTAACTAATATTGAAAAAATATTTTTATGATAATTTACAAAATACAAATACAAATACAAATGTGACAATGTAGATATTTCTTAACTTGTGAATATTAGAATTTAGTTTGTTTTGACATAGAAATTTTTCTGCGTTTTTTAAAATTGGATGAATTAAATATAAGGTTTTTTTTTTTTTTTTTTTTTTTTTTTTAAAAGACAATATTTCATTAAATTTCAATTTGTTGATATTTTCATAAGTTTTCATTTCTCCATATGTTCTCCATATGTTTTCCATTAATCGTAATTGGAAACCATGATGTATACCTTCAGATATCATGGATTCCAATATAAATAACGAGTTATGTAATTATTATTTACTTTTTATTTATATATATGATCGCAAATATATTAAACCTAAATTAATCCTATAATTTAGTTTATAATTTTTATATCATATTTTTACTTTATAATGAAACAAATATTTAAACAATTTTTGCCTATTCTGTATGCAGTAAAAGAACTCCATTATTCCAATACAGTTTATGATACACAAGGAATATCGTTCAATAAAGTGCTAAATATATTCCCTGTGCATCGCTTAAAAACATCAGAGTGAATTACCCCAGAAACGTATTACATCCCCTTTTTATTCCCCAAACAATTACGGTATTGAAAACAAGTATCTGAGAGTCATAAAATATTATTGGGCCCTAAGAACATGTTAATAAAGTCGATGTTATGAGAGTTAGAAGCGATTTTAGTCCTTATACAGTCTTGTCATAGAGGTTATTGTTTGTTGTAAAAAGATAACGGCTCTAGAGCTTGAAGGATAATTAAATATGAAGTACATGCAAAATATATACACCTATTATATAGGAATTGAATTTTAATTGAACATTAAAAATTTGAAAGATATTGAAAATAATTTTTCTCTACTTCTCCGAAACGAATTAATTATTGAATTAAATATTGAATTAATTAGATATTGGACATATGGTTAGCTTTTACGGCAAATTGTTCAAATTTGAAATAGTTTAAAGAGGCAGTAAATTAAAGAAAAACTTTTTTCTAATGTTGATAAATAGATAGAGGGACATTAATAATGGAATATGATATAGTTATTTTATTTTTTTAATTCCTATTTAAAAAAATAAATTCAATTATTCTACAAATGCAACGCCATCTACTGATGTAATTAAGAACTAAAAATCAAATTCACGTACTTACGATCCGTAGGGTTCTAGGTCAATAATTTCGCCGAAAACACATTCGCCGGAAACACACTTGCCGAAAATACATTCGCCGAACGACACATTCGCCGCACGACACATTCGCCGAAAATATGACAATTTTTAGCTGCCTAAGGTTTACTACAAGAATTTAAATTTATTTAAAGTAGATCAAATTTTTTATTAACTATAAATTGAACGGTAATTGATTGTCAGGTTTAAAAATCATATACATAAATGCTTGCTCTTAGGCCCAATATAAATGTATCTAAATAAATTTAGTAGTATTTATTAAATAATAAATATTTAATCCATTTATTCTAACATAAACTTTTCTATTTTTTAAAAGGAGTTGCTGAACAAAATTTATTTTTACTTCCTTTTTGTACTCAAATACATTTCTCTATATTGTCAATATTTTATAAAAAGGATTAGTTATATAAATATTCTTCAAACCTAGAAATAAATCTGTTTTATCTGTACCTTCAATAGTTATTGAAATATACGAATTTAAAGTTTGTAGACTTTTTTTGTGTCACCCTGTATAGTGAAAGCTTCACGAGCGACTCACAGTAGCAGACTGATTAAAATAAAGGATTAAATCAAAGTGAGACCAACACAATTTTTTTTTAATCTTTTGTAACTGATAATTGTACACAGAAAATGGGTTTGACATACAATTAATAGACTGTCACAAATAATGGAGCAATAACATTATATATGAATTAATTAATTAAGTTAACGAAAATACCATAAAGTTTAACTGATAATTATGTAGAATATTGTAAAGTAACTTATACACTTATATGTACATCTATATGTAATTTCGACTTATGATATAATTTTTTTATCCTTTTTAAATAATCACTTTTTTCGGCGAATGTGTCGTTCGGCGAATATGTCGTTCGGCGAATATGTCGTGCGGTGAATGTGTTTTTGGCGAATGTGGTTTCGACGAATGTTTTTTCGGCGAATGGACCGGTCACCGATCCGTAGATACTTAGTTTTCATTCGTTCTACCTAAGTTATTGCATTGAAAGTGGCTAAAATGAGCAATACTAATAGTAGACTATAGTAGCAATGGGTCTAGGTCAATTGATTCCCGGTCAAAAGATCCCCGGTCATTTGATCCCCATACCATTTGATTCCGGGTCAAAAGATCCCCGGTCATTTGATTCCCAGTCATATTTTCCGTTTATTCACCTACTATTCAATTATTATATGTGAATATATTAATTATTTAATATATAATAGAAATATGCACCTTACAGTCGATGAAGTTTTTTAAAGAAACTAAGTAATAAGGGTAAAAAGAGCTAAAAAGAAATTAGATAATTGTTTTTATTGAAATAAGTAACAATATATGCTTTCAAATTTACATTCCGGCAACAAAGAATATTCAATGGTAAAATCAAATAGGTACTTATTATAATTATTTTTCTCTTGGTATAGGAATTGAGGAGTAACTTTTGACAATTTTATCGGTAGTTTTCAGTTAAGCTTCTTTGCCGTAACTATTACAATTATTATCATCATGCAGGTGGGAAATAAAAAATATTTTTATGGTAAAATAACTCAAGTATAATATTTACCATAAAATGATTTTCAATCTATCCCACCTTCATGATCATAATGTTTGTATTAGTTACAGGGAAAACAGCTTAACTGAAAGTTAGGTATACCTAACTAACTTTAGCTTGCAAGAGTTGGTTATTATTTCCTCTCTCCTGTAATATGTTTTCTGACTAGTTGTAAATGTAAATTATTTGTAAATAAAAATAATTAATTTGTTGCGATAATAATTCTTAGCTGTTTGAATTCTGTTCTTTTTTTTCATTATATTTATATTAAATAAATAGTAGATGTCAAATTGTTTAACAAGTTTTATATATTATTTAAATAGTAAATGACAATTTATTATAGAATTGAAATCGTAATGAATTATTTATTGTATGCTAAATAAATGAGCAAACAAAAAATATGAATGGGAATCAAATGACCGGGGATCAAATGGTATGGGGATCAAATGACCGGGGATCTTTTTACCGAGGATCAATTGACCGGCCACCAGTAGCAATAGTAGATCCTTCTAATATTATACTTTGCCTATCGTAGAATAGATGGCATCTCATTTTAACCACTGATCAGGAATGTAAACAATAACAATTCAAAGCGCCCATTGCGGTGAACACTGGGCTTAAAAAAATCAAATTATTATATATATATATTTTACAGTTGTTAGTTATATATAAGACGAATGGACTCATACGTATGTAGCAAAATAGTTACTAAAAACATTTTCACTACAAAAAATAGCATTTTTATAAGTTTACTGCCCCTTCAACCCATTCTGTCCCAGCGTGTCCAAATGGACACGCAAATAAACGTTTTACTTATATTAGTGTAACTTCCTTACGACTGACTGAAATACAATGATAGATGTGTCAACATGTTCGGTAGACCTAGTGCCACTGATGTGTATGCCTAAATCGGTTACACACCCACCTTGGTTGTTAGTAGACGCATTCAAACATTCGATGTTATTAGAAACCATGTTAGCTCCATGGCACCAAATCTAAAGTATGCTATTATTTTTACTGTTCTACTATAATTGGTCATATTATTGTTGTGAACTGTAGTAAAAACTACTACTAAATATATTATGATACAAGAATAGCATTTCTTTTGTGGAGCATGACTATTTTCACTACTTGAACATTGTGTTGCCATATGGACAAGCTAGGAGAATACGTGCACAAGAATTACTATATTCTTTTTTCGACTTTTCAAGAGGAACTAATCAGTCATACGCTTGAAATATGTACGATATGTTTTATGACCAAAAATTAAACGTGCATAAATGTAAATTGTGATGAAATGCAAACTTTTCTGGTTATGTTCATGGTATCATGTTGCAATAAACTACAAAATAGGTCTATATATTAGTCAATCAGCTCTGGTATCTGCAATGTAGCTGTGTGCACAGCAATTTGCGCCAATAAAGATTTGATTTGATAAAGACAATTTCGCACTTCAATTGTAATGACATACTTTATAAAGAGCACAAGTATTCAAAATTATATCCTTTGATTGCTCATCTTCAAAAAAATTTACGTTGCATTATGATCAGACGTCGTCAATATCACATTGCTATGCTTGAGTATTTTGGAAAACACTGCTGTAACAGGCAAATATGAATATACATATACGATTCGGCTACAAAGTCTAATACCAGAATTCAATTAGTGGTTATCTCATATCATTTGATATTTACTAAGAACTATGACGTAGAATAGATCTATTGAAAGTGAGGATAGGTTTAGGAAATGTGCATCAACTATTTTCAGCCTTCGAAAAAAAAATTGAGTAGCATGTCGTTTTCGACAAGCTGCATACTACTCTGGCCCTATGCAGTGAATGAAAAACCGTAGCTACATATAACAGCACCGGCAAAATAAGGTTTTACTGTTTGTCAGGTTATTGTTTCTTTATGAATAGTCAACTTGCATGACAAGTGCTTCTTCTACTATTGAAGATGGTAGTGCTATCTTATATAGTTGAAGAGAAAATACTGTTGTGAAAAGTTTATTTTTGGAAGTGTGAAATTAGTAAACTGTCAAATACTAGTTTCGGATACACTTTTTTGACTGTACTATATGTGCTTCCATTATGCAGTTTGCGGAGTAATTTTATTTCGTAGCATGATATAGATATATTGAATTATTTTTAATAACATTACTTCAGTATTGATTGCTATGCTATACAATGATAACAAATTACATAGGTACTAACTTTATTGCTGAATAAAAACAATAGATACAGGAAATCAGGTAAAATTGAATAAGTTCAAATGTGAATTTTTTGTACCCGTATTCTTCTAGCGTGTCCATGTGGACACATCCATTATTAGGAGAACTATTCATTCAAATCACCTGAAATTTGAATGAAGTACTCAGTATTGAGTGTATATATTATATAACCTACAAAAAATATTATAACAATCGGAAGAAAAAAGTTAATCCCGGAGAGAATGGGTATTACTATACAATACAGTTTGGTCATATATACAGGGTGCATCGAGAAAGTATCTGATCAAATTTTATTTTTTTAAATTAAAGATGTTATTTATTTACTAAATTTATCGATTTATATCTCATTCTCTTCCTATAATCATATACTTTAATTTTTCAGGTCTAAATTTTGATAAATCTACATTGTATTTTTTTTTAAATGTGTCAACGTGAGCTACACTGCGCGGGGAAGACAAACCCAGAGACTGTTAAGCTGTTAAAAGCACCGAAATCGATTGTTGGGGATGCTGTTTAACACTACCAAGAAGTGGACACAGAAGGTGATCGACCCAGGTGTGGACGAAAGATGGCACGCAGGCTGGTGAGATCGTGTTTTCGGATGAGAAAATGTTCACTGTGGAGGCCAAATTCAACTCCCAGAACGACAGAATTTTGGCAAAAAGTGCTGACAGTATCTCTCCATCAATAAAGACTGTTTTCCGTCGACAAAAGCCTACCTCAGTGATAGTTTGGGCTGCCATCTCTGAGAGTTGGAGATCTCCTCAAATTTTCGTCAAAGAAAGCGCTAAAGTTAACGCAAAATCGTATATCGAGAATATTTTGTCTCCAGGACAAGTCGAGATGAAGAAGCACTTGAAGGACAGGCCTTAATTACCTTTCAACAGGACGGTGTGCCCTCGAACACAGCGAACAAACCTCAGGATTGGTGTGAGCGTCACTTTCCTGCGTTTTGGAGGAAGGAATTGTGGCCTCTTTCATCGCTGGACCTGAACCCTCCTGGAGAAGAAAGCATGTGCCACAGCTCACGATTGTACGGAAACTCTGAAGAAGTCCGTCGAGCAACAATGGGCCAAAATTCCACAAGAAACGTTCCGTGCCGCAGTAAAAGACCTTCAGAGGTAGACTCGAAAGAGTAATCGCCGCCAATGGTGGTCATATTGAAAAATAATTGGTAGAACTTATATATGGGTTTATTGAGATATTGTGTGATAAGCTTTGTTTTATTTCATCCATCACAACTCATTCAATTAACAATTTTATATGATCGGGGACTTTCTCCACACCCTGTAGGGTAAGAGCCCGGCATCCGTAAGCAACATTCTGCAACAGTGGCCCGGGTGGTAGTTAGCTATGCAGATATTTTCGGATCTATCTTAACTTAAGTAAAATAAATTAAAATGTCTGGTGTGGAAAAGATGATTGGGAAAATAATTTATGGAATACTTCAAAAATAATAATTATCAGAGCATATGAAGCTCTTTTTTATAGATTTGACAAAAATAAAATGTTGCTTCTTACTATTTGCTACTACATACTATTTGCTATTTACTATTTCTTGTTATTTGCTACTTCTTACTATTTTCTACTATTTACTATTTGCTACTTCTTGCTATTTGCTATTTCTTGCTATTTGCTACTTCTTACTATTTTCTACTATTTACTATTTGCTATTTCTTGCTATTTGCTACTTCTTACTATTTTCTACTATTTACTATTTGCTACTTCTTGTTATTTGCTACTTCTTACTATTTGCTACCTCTTACTATTTGCTACTTCTTACTATTTGCTACTATTTACTATTTTCTACTTCTTGCTATTTGCTACTTCTTGCTATTTGCTACTTCTTACTATTTGCTATTTCTTGCTATTTGCTACTTCTTACTATTTTCTACTATTTACTATTTGCTACTTCTTACTATTTGCTACTTCTTACTATTTGCTACTATTTACTATTTGCTATTTCTTGCTATTTGCTATTTCTTGCTATTTGCTACTTCTTACTATTTACTATTTTCTACTTCTTACTATTTTCTACTTCTTACTATTTGCTACTTCTTACTATTTGCTACTTCTTACTATTTGCTACTTCTTACTATTTGCTACTTCTTACTATTTTCTACTATTTACTATTTGCTACTTCTTGCTATTTGCTACTTCTTACTATTTGCTATTTCTTGCTATTTGCTACTTCTTACTATTTTCTACTATTTACTATTTGCTACTTCTTGCTATTTGCTACTTCTTACTATTTGCTACTATTTACTATTTTCTACTTCTTACTATTTGCTACTGCTTACTATTAGCTACTATTTACTATTTACTATTTGCTATTTCTTGCTATTTGCCACTTCTTACTATTTTCTACTTCTTACTATTTGCTACTTCTTACTATTTGCTACTTCTTACTATTTGCTACTTCTTACTATTTGCTACTTTTTACTATTTGCTACTTCTTACTATTTGCTACTATTTACTATTTGCTATTTCTTGCTATTTGCTACTTCTTACTATTTTCTACTATTTACTATTTTCTACTTCTTACTATTTGCTACTTCTTACTATTTGCTACTATTTACTATTTGCTATTTCTTGCTATTTGCTACTTCTTGCTATTTTCTACTTCTTACTATTTGCTACTTCTTACTATTTGCTATTTCTTGCTATTTGCTACTTCTTACTATTTTCTACTATTTACTATTTTCTACTTCAATTACTATTTGCTACTTTTTACTATTTGCTACTATTTACTATTTGCTATTTCTTGCTATTTGCTACTTCTTACTATTTACTATTTGCTACTTCTTGCTATTTGCTACTTCTTGCTATTTGCTACTTCTTGCTATTTGCTACTTCTTGCTATTTGCTATTTCTTGCTATTTGCTACTTCTTGCTATTTGCTACTTCTTGCTATTTGCTACTTCTTGCTATTTGCTACTTCTTGCTATTTGCTACTTTTTACTATTTGCTACTTCTTACTATTTGCTACTTCTTACTATTTGCTACTTCTTACTATTTGCTACTTCTTGCTATTTGCTACTTCTTACTATTTGCTACTTCTTACTATTTGCTACTTCTTACTATTTGCTACTATTTACTATTTGCTACTTCTTACTATTTGCTTCTTCTTGCTATTTGCTACTTCTTGCTATTTGCTACTTCTTACTATTTGCTACTTCTTGCTATTTGCTACTTTTTACTATTTGCTACTTTTTACTATTTGCTACTATTTACTATTTTCTACTTCTTACTATTTGCTACTTCTTACTATTTGCTACTATTTACTATTTGCTACTTCTTACTATTTGCTTCTTCTTGCTATTTGCTACTTCTTGCTATTTGCTACTTCTTACTATTTGCTACTTCTTGCTATTTGCTACTTTTTACTATTTGCTACTTTTTACTATTTGCTACTATTTACTATTTTCTACTTCTTACTATTTGCTACTTCTTACTATTTGCTACTATTTACTATTTGCTACTTCTTACTATTTGCTACCTCTTACTATTTGCTACTTCTTACTATTTGCTACTTCTTACTATTTGCTTCTTCTTGCTATTTGCTACTTCTTGCTATTTGCTACTTCTTACTATTTGCTACTAGTTACTATTTGCTACTTCTTACTATTTGCTACCTCTTACTATTTGCTTCTTCTTGCTATTTGCTACTTCTTGCTATTTGCTACTTCTTGCTATTTGCTACTTCTTGCTATTTGCTACTTTTTACTATTTGCTACTTTTTACTATTTGCTACTTTTTACTATTTGCTACTTCTTGCTATTTGCTACTTCTTACTATTTGCTACTTCTTACTATTTGCTACTTCTTACTATTTGCTACTTCTTGCTATTTGCTACTTCTTACTATTTGCTACTTCTTACTATTTGCTACTATTTACTATTTGCTACCTCTTACCATTTGCTACTTCTTACTATTTGCTACTTCTTACTATTTGCTTATTCTTGCTATTTGCTACTTCTTGCTATTTGCTACTTCTTACTATTTTCTACTTCTTGCTATTTGCTACTTCTTGCTATTTGCTACTTCTTGCTATTTGCTACTTCTTGCTATTTGCTACTTCTTGTTATTTGCTACTTCTTGCTATTTGCTACTTCTTGCTATTTGCTACTTCTCACTATTTGCTACTTCTTACTATTTGCTACTTCTTACTATTTGCTATTTCTTACTATTTGCTATTTCTTGCTATTTGCTACTTCTTGCTATTTGCTACTTCTTGCTATTTGCTACTTCTTACTATTTGCTACTTCTTACTATTTGCTTCTTCTTGCTATTTGCTACTTCTTGCTATTTGCTACTTCTTACTATTTGCTACTTCTTGCTATTTGCTACTTCTTGCTATTTGCTACTTCTTCCTATTTGCTACTTCTTGCTATTTGCTACTTCTTGTTATTTGCTACTTCTTGCTATTTGCTACTTCTTGCTATTTGCTACTTCTCACTATTTGCTACTTCTTACTATTTGCTACTTCTTACTATTTGCTATTTCTTACTATTTGCTATTTCTTGCTATTTGCTACTTCTTGCTATTTGCTACTTCTTGCTATTTGCTACTTCTTACTATTTGCTACTTCTTACTATTTGCTACTTCTTGCTATTTGCTACTTCTTGCTATTTGCTACTTCTTGCTATTTGCTACTTCTTGCTATTTGCTACTTCTTATAATTACAAAAAAAAATATTACAAAAAATATTACTTGTATGAAATATTTGAGACGCGAATAAAATACAAGCAATACAATGATAAGTTTTATATTCATGGGACATACTTTCACAGTTATAGTACAAGTATATTACAGGAATAAAATCAATAGTTTAATTTTAGCAATTCATATTGAATGAAGAAATATTTTTACGAAAGTTACGAATACAACAAAACCTTCAAAAACAACAATAAAAATAATCTGGAATTATACCATATTTACAGACAATTATTGTTATTCACTGAATGAATTTCGTGCATAAAAAAAACGTTATTATTCATTTAACTTTCATTATGAGTTAAACAAAGAACGAGTTACAATATTTTAGCAATTTAATACAACTAATAGTATGTTATTATCCAGACAAATTAGATATAACTGAAGATTATTTTAAATAACTATGGTCTGCTGTTTAAAATCATTTGAATAAAATTTATAGTTCTTTCTTCTTAATTGTAGTTCACCTTCGACTATTGAAAAAATCAAAGTAGTTTCTAATTACATATAAGATGATGTCAGAAGAATAAAGATCATTATCTTTCATAACATCTTTTCCATTGTCTGCCATTGACATAATCCACGCTTGAAGAGGTTCAATAAGAGAGTTATAGATATAAATGTTTAAGTTCGTGAAGTGAATTTCTTCTAATGTTTCGTGGTGTTTAGGTATGTCTAACAATTCCATGACAGAATCAATTACCTGATCATTCTGTATGTCTTCTCTTTCTGACTCCATGTTGATTTTAAGACATTTCAGTTTAGTACATTTAGTGAGAAGTTCGTTTTTGAGCTCCGCGATATTTGAGAGTTTCGCTGAAAAAAAGATCAGGAACATAAGGGAAATGGAAGTTCCCATTCAAAATAATTGTCTTGGATTTAATACGTTGATGAGTTTCAGGTTCTTCATCAGAAATACTCAACTTACCGATGAGCCGAACCCTTTCCAATGTCTTACAATTCCCAAGAGCATTTAGATGTGCAAATGTTATGTTTTTCCTGTATATTCAACATTAGTCAAAGTATCTGTACTATTTTCTACCGCAGTTTGAAATAGTTTTGGTGTTCCTTTTGCAAAAATATCCGTCACGCCAGATGGAGCCGTTTGTACGATTCCACTCATGTCACCAGCATTCTTCTTAAAAAAGGAGGAAAGAATATAATCAGGATAATACATTTTGAGAAACTCTATATCATCTTCGTCGATTTCATGCTTAGTATATCTGATCAATGCCTTAATTAACCAAGATTCATTTAATCCCCAATATTCATTAAAGAAATTTTTACCGACTGGATGGGAACTTGCAACAGTCACAGATTTTAAATCCCTGCACTTGTTAATTTCTTCCTCTATTTTCACCTGAAGTTCTTCAACGGAGTAAGCAGCAATTTCATTGTCCTGTTGGTGAATAGAAAGGTTAGAGAATCAGATCTTAATTCCAGTTAAATCATAAATGTAAAAGATTTTTTTATCGTGTCTCTGCAGAACGATTACAGGACAAATAAAAAACGTCCAAAAAATTCCGCGGACAAAAGCACTCCGAACAAAAAAAAACGTTAAATAAACTTCCCGATTAAACACCTCTGGACATACAACCCTCAAGTAAAATAACACCGATGCTAAAAACCCAGGTCGATATAAATAGCACAATTCATTTTATTAATATATATAACATTATTCAAGGCAAACTAATAATTATTATACTTTCGCCGAAAATATGAAAAATTGTAAGTAAATTAAGATATACATATTTCAAAAGTAAAAAAAAGTAAAGTATAACTACATTTTGTCACTGTCAAACCTGGGAGGGGGTGTAACTATTCTATAAAACTCTTTTTAGTTTCTATAGAACTTTCCTAATCAAAGAGAATTTATAGGGAGTGGGTAACTATAGATCAAAACACTTAAAATCTGAAACAATACAGTGTGGTCCACAAAAAAGTTTCCGCTTTTTCAAATACTTGTAAATCGTTAGCCAATGAACGAAAAAACTTTATCTAGGTCTCTTTTTCTCCCCCTCTTATTTTACTATTAACAGGTAAAACAATTTTCAACTGATGGACATAGTTTAATAACAGGTAAGCGAAGAGTGAGGGTGATAATTTTGTTCATTGCGCGAAGGTTCATTCTAAGAGCTAACTCTGTGAATTTACTTACTAAAAGACCGTGAATAAAAGGAAAAATATTATGGTAGGTATCATAATACAGGGTACTTACACTTCTTCCGTGGAAACTATTTGGAAATAGAACAACTTCAGTGACATTTTGATCTCATTGAAGTTTTCACTCTGAATATTCATTCTTCGCATGTTCATTGCATGGTTAAAGGAATTCACTAAACAAAATAATAAACTGCCCATACAACAACACACACTCAAGCACTAGGTTGATATTAGCGCAAAGGGAGCTAATTACGGACATATTTAAGTACCCACACATACACAAACACAAAACTACTATCAAAATAATAATGAAATGATTGAGCTCTACAATATTCACAAGCTATGTCAAAGATTTTAGAAACAGAACTAGATGAAAGAATAGAAACAAAACAAGGTGAAAGAATAGAAACAGAACTAGGTGAAAGAATAGACACAGAACTAGGTGAAAGAATAGAAACAGAACTAGGTGAAAGAATAGAAACAGAACTAGGTGAAAGAACAAAAACAGAGCTAGTGAAAGAATAGAAACAGAACTAGGTGAAAGAACGGAAACAGAACTAGGTGAAAGAATAAAAACAGAACTAGGTGAAAGAACAGAAACAGAACTAGGTGAAAGAATAAAAGTAGAACTAGGTGAAAGAATAGAAACAGAACTAGGTGAAAGAATAGAAACAGAACTAGGTGAAAGAATAGAAACAGAACTAGGTGAAAGAATAAAAACAGAACTAGGTGAAAGAATAGAAACAGAACTAGGTGAAAGAATAAAAACAGAACTAGGTGGAAGAATAGAAACAGAACTAGGTGAAAGAATAGAAACAGAACTAGGTGAAAGAATAGAAACAGAACTAGGTGAAAGAACAGAAACAGAACTAGGTGAAAGATAATAAACAGAACTAGGTAAAAGAATAGAAACAAACTAGGTGAAAGAATAGAAACAAACTAGGTGAAAGAATAGAAACAGAACTAGGTGAAAGAATAGAAACAGAACTAGATGAAAGAATAGAAACAGAACTAGGTGAAATAATAGAAACAGAACTAGGTGAAAGAATAGAAACAAACTAGGTGAAAGAATAGAAACAAACTTGGTGAAAGAATAGAAACAAACTAGGTGAAAGAATAAAAACAGAACTAAGTTAAAGAATAGAAATAGAACTAGGTGAAAGAATAGAAACAGAACTAGGTGAAATAATAGAAACAGAACTAAGTGAAAGAATAGAAATAGAACTAGGTGAAAGAATAGAAACAGAACTAGGTGAAATAATAGAAACAGAACTAGGTGAAATAATAGAAACAGAACTAGGTGTAAGAATAGAAATAGAACAAGGTGAAAGAATAGAAACAGAACTAGGTGAAAGAATAGAAACAAAACTAGGTGAAAGAAGACTATACATGTCTCTTCTGCTACGTAGTGGGTATATATGGACATGTTATGTCTCTTTTGATGCATTCGCTGTTGTCTTTTCAAACTAACTTTTAAAAAAATAGCAGAGAAGTTCCTGATTCTACCAGCAGGTATATGCTTCTTACTAGATTCTAGACGGACTCTAATGAAATTGCTTCACCCATAATTGGACCCCATGACAATTGAGCCCAGAAAAAATTGGGGCAGTAGACACAATAAAGAAATGTTACTTCATTATTATATTAGGGTTGTTACAATATTATCTTTGAAATATGCTTTATATTCTCTTCAAAAATATTCTCCATATTCTCTTAATAGATTCTCTTTCACTCTGAAATATTATTTATATTCTCCAAAACAATGTTTTATATTTTTATATTCTCATTTCATAAAAGGCCAGTAATACGATTGATAAACATGATGAGGGATATATTAAAAAGCCTCCCAAAGCATATTTGGATGCTAATCTCTTGTTTGGTGTAATGGAAATCTTGAAGAAGTAGCATTAACTTGTATCATGTTATACAGCATGGGCCACAAAATTGTTTCCGCTTTTTCCAATGCTTGTAAATCGTTAGCCAATGGACAAAATTTTTTTATCTTGGTCTCATTATCTCCGCCTCTTATTGTACTATTTACAGGTAAAAACAGTTTTGACCTGATGGAAATAGTTTAAGAACAGGTAAGCAAAGAGTGAGGGTGATTATTTTTGTCATTGCGCAAAGGTTATTCTTAGAGCTAACTCTGTGATCTTACTTACTAAAAGGCAGTGAAAAAAAGGAAAAATATTAAAATGGTAGACATTATAATACAGGGTGCTTACACTTCTTCCTTGGAAATTATTTAGAAATAGAACAACTTTAGTGACATTTTGATCTCATTAAAGTTTTCACTCTGAATATTCGTTCTTCGCTTGTTCATTGCATGGTAAAGGCACGTTTCACACTTGCATTTTTAACACTGCGGAAAAAAAGATCTTCTTAAAATTTGTTTACACTTGCGTTTTTATTATCGCTGATGGAAAAATCACATTAATTTTTTACTTCAACGATAAAAAAAACGAATGTGTGAATACATTTTAAGATTTTTTTTCCGCGCTGTTAAAATGCAAGTGTGAAGCGGGACTCAACAATGCAATGAACAAGTGAAGAACGAATATTCCTATTGAAAACTTCAATAATCCAAATGTCACTGAAGAATTGTTCAATTTCCTAATAGTTTCCAAGGAAGAAGTGTAAGCACCCTGTATTAAAATGCATACCATTTTAATATATTTCCTTTTATTTACTGCCCTTTAGTAAGTAAAATCACTGTGTTAGCTCTAAGAATAACCTTTGCGCAATGACAAAAATAATCACCCTCGCTCTTTGCTTACCTGTTCTTAAACTATTTCCATCAGGTCAAAACTGTTTAAACCTGTTAATAGTACAATAAGAGACGGAAGAAAGAGATCAAGTAACAGTTTTTTCGTCCATTGGCTAACGATTTACAAGTATTTGAAAAAGCGGAAACATTTTCGTGGCCCATACTTTATATATGTGTACATCGTCAGACAAAGTTCAGTCACAGTAATATTTATATCATAAAAAGGGTAAATTTTAAAGGTTATTCATAACATTGAACTAAGAAAAATTGAACAGTTGTTGGGATAAAATGAGATCATGAGAATATATTTTTTTAAATAATTATCTATAAGAAGCTTAAATATTGAACACTGAATAGGTTTTGACCAATTAACATTAACCTTAATTCGGCTTGTATATTCCAATAATTTCAACATGTCTTGATGGGCAACGCAGTTCTAAAATGCCTACATTCTTATTTTATAATGTTTCTTCTAAGATACCTATACTCTTATTTTCTATTTTGTCTTCTAAAGTACCTACATTCTTATTTTCTAATGTCTCTATTTATAAAATATCTCCTTTTTTTATTTTTATAGTTTTTTATAACCGGCATTTTCATTTTCTATTAGCTTCATCTTAACTCATTTACTATAGAGGACTTCACTATAGAGGGGTTCTACTGCTTCTTGGCCTGTCTCTGAACAGTAAAATATTGTAGTTTAAAGATAAAATAGTATTTATTCATGAAAAGAATATGTTCTAATAAAAAAAATATATTTTTCATAACGAGAATACATTTTTCATAACGAGAATATATTTTTCATAACGAGAATATATTTTTCATAACGAGAATATATTTTTCATAACGAGAATATATTTTTCATAACGAGAATATATTTTTCATAACGAGAATATATTTTTCATAACGAGAATATATTTTTCATAACGAGAATATATTTTTCATAACGAGAATATATTTTTCATAACGAGAATACATTTTTCATAACGAGAATATATTTTTCATAACGAGAATATATTTTTCATAACGAGAATACATTTTTCATAACGAGAATATATTTTTCATAACGAGAATATATTTTTCATAACGAGAATATATTTTTCATAACGAGAATATATTTTTCATAACGAGAATACATTTTTCATAACGAGAGTATATTTTTCATAACGAGAATATACTTTTCATAACGAGAATATATTTTTCATAACGAGAATATATTTTTCATAACGAGAATACATTTTTCATAACGAGAGTATATTTTTCATAACGAGAATATACTTTTCATAACGAGAATATATTTTTCATAACGAGAATACATTTTTCATAACGAGAATATATTTTTCATAACGAGAATATATTTTTCATAACGAGAATATACTTTTCATAACGAGAATATATTTTTCATAACGAGAATATATTTTTCATAACGAGAATACACTATTCGTACCAAAAATTTTGACTTCATAGTAAATACGCTCGATATTATATTTTTATGCAAAAACATATTGTCACAACCCTCTTTTCTACCTCTTTTTTTTTTGCTGTCGTTTAGTTAACCTTCCTATGAAAAAATTGATAATAATCAAAGTGATGGTGAATGGGGAAAATTGATGGGGAATGAGAAGAAAATGATGGGGAATTGGAGAGAAATTGATGGGGAATTTGGAAAAACTGACGATGAATGCAGAGGAAATGATGGGGAATATAGAGAAAGTGATTAGGAATGGTGAACAACTATTGAAGCACTTACGGATGCAAGACTAAATGTTAAAGACGTATCACTCTATTAAAATTATATTCATTTTCAATCAACGAAATTGGTTTAATTAATCCTTTCTAAACAAAAATACAATTTCGTAAATTCCATAATAATTTGTCCTGTACTGTAACTTCAATTGATGAAAATACCGAGGGATAGAATTAACAGAACTACTATTTAACATGTGATGAATAAGCAGTTCAGCCTTCTTCTTTAGATTTTTTACATATCAAACGTATTCTTATTCCTCTTAGACTTATCGTAGAAGAGAAATGTACTTTCTAACAAATAACTTTTATTCTTGTTACTCCAGTAAAAGGCCCCATTGAACAGGTAAAATACTGTATGTCTCTTTGCCTTCGTTATTATCTCAACAAACAAACAACCTACAGACGTGGAGAGAACATTACCTAAATAACGAAGTGACTCTCAAGACTATAAAATTATCTAAATGTATCGATGATATTACAAAACTAAACAATAATATCTGTCTAAGCGGCATCTATTTTCATATTATAATTGAAACTGATAGAAATAATGGAATAATTGCATTGAATAAGAATTTGGTTAATTTTAACTCACCTTTGTATCTTCGTTGTTCTCCATAACTTTTCTGACTCAATATCTCAATTCTTAGAGACTCCAAGGGACTTCAACCTCACTTGTTCAGATGTACGTTCGAAATGAATGTTGTTGAGAATTAGAGTCGGCTTTTATAGTGCATGGATGTTCGAAAATAGATGTACAAAGAGGCTTTGACGTCATACGTCCACCACAAGAACAATGTACATCCTGTTTGGTAACATTTTGTTCCAAAACGTTGCTCAAAATTACTCGAGATTTATTATACTTACTTTCTTTCAAATTTAATCCTAAACTCATTTTATTAATTGAATTACAAATGGACGAACCACAGGTAGTACCTACAGCAAAAATTGAAAATTGACAGAATTAATTCCATAATTTTAAAGAGAAAAAGTTAATTTCGAAATTTCCATAATGTACTTCTTTATTTTCAATTCGCATTGATACTCAAATATTAAGAAGACCACTAATAAAAAAGATATATATTTCATTTATTCATTCATTTGTAACACCAAATATTATGAAAACCAATAATATAAAAGATATGTATTTTATTTACTCATTCATTTAAAACACCAACTACAATCAGGCCCCGTTATCGGAGCTGACCTCCATTAACTTTCAGATTATTTTCAGGAATAATCCAAATTGGGTGCAGAATATCCGATAAGTGACTGTCTTCTGAGCCCCAGAATTGATGAGAAATATAGGCCTTCTTGCATGTAAATTAAAAGAATGCTTTCTGTAGTGTAAAGACCTGATAGAGACAAAAACAATACTTCCTAAACAATGAAGACCTGATAGAGAGAAGAAACACTGCCTTCTAAACTATGAAAACCTGATAGAGACAGAAACAATGCTTTCCAAACTATGAAGACCTGATAGAGATAGAAACAATCCTTACTAAACTATGAAGACCTGAAAGAGAGTCAGAGCAATGCTTTCTAAACTATGAAGACCTGATAGAGAGACAGAAAAAATGCTTTCTAAACTATGAGGACCTGATAGAGAGACAGAAACAATGCTTTCTGAACTATGAAGACCTGAAGGAGAGTAAGAAACAATGCTTTCTAAACTATGAAGACCTGATAGAGACAGAAACAATGCTTTCTAAACTATGAAGACCTGATAGAGACAGAAATAATGCTTTCTAAACTATGAAGACCTGATAGAGACAGAAATAATGCTTTCTGAACTATGAAGACCTGAAGGAGAGTCAGAAACAATGCTTTCTAAACTATGAAGACCTGATAGAGACAGAAATAATGCTTTCTAAACTATGAAGACCTGATAGAGACAGAAATAATGCTTTCTAAACTATGAAGACCTGATAGAGACAGAAATAATGCTTTCTAAACTATGAAGACATGACAGAAAAAAAACAGTTTCTTCTTCAATTACATAATGCTTACTAATCATATTTTCTTCACATCATATTAAACTTTGAACCCAAAAAAATATAAGCCCGGTGCTTTTCCTAGGAAAATATTTTTATCATATATGAATGAAAATATAATATATTATCATAAAATCAAAGAAGTTTCTTTGCTGTGTTAGAGAACTTCAAAAGAATATCCCCTTTATTTCAATTGAAACAAAGTGAAATGCTGAGCAAGCGAAATGTTACGGCAAGAAAATATAACTGGCGAAACAAATATTGGGACATGAGAAAAGAATATATAATGAGAAAAAGAAATAAAATTGAATAAATTTTCTAGGTAAATAGAAAATGACAGATAATGTTTTGAAGAAATTTTAATGGAGTATGTGGAAAATATTTTTGATTTCATAAATTATATTTAGAATGATTTGTGTATGTATATCTGGTGCAGGATATCTTCAAAGATCTGTCTTATTCTATAAAAAAGCAAAATCAATAATTATATAAAAATTCACGATATTTTAGGATGATGAACGATATTACAAAATATATCTTATAATTTTTTAAATATCTTTGGTATATAATCTAGGAGATAGAGGAAATTAATAAAAATGTATTTATTAATAACGATTAATTGATCAATAATAATTAATTAATCAATAATTGAAACAACTATTCTACAAAAGAATAATAATCCATGTTTCTAGTTAAATAAAAAATAAAAACAAAAATAAGAAAACATCCAGATTGTTCCGATAATGGCAATGTTGTTCCAGTGTAATCCCAATGTCCTAGTGTAGTCCCAATGTCCCAGTAACGTCCCAATGTTCCAGTGTAGTCCCAATGTAGTCCCAATGTCCCAGTGTAGTCCCTATGTAGTCCCAATGTCCCAGTGTAGTCCCAATGTAGTCCCAATGTCCCAGTGTAGTCCCAATGTGGTCCCATGCAATATTGTCCCAAGAAAAATCGTGTCCTGGAAGTAGTTGCAATATCGAAATCGTTAGTTTGGGTCTTAGGATTAATGCTATCGTCATTAGATTAAAGATAAGTGATTACAGTGATTAAATGTACAGTCGTCGAGAGTGGAGAAAGAGAGTAGGAAGGGAAGATTATGGTGGGGCCCATGTAGAAGATTAATACCTACTTACTCTTCTATGGTCCACCATATCCTTCTTATTTTTCTATGGCCACCATATCTTACTCTCAGAATTATGATTACACATGTTATTATTTATGTAACCTAGGGAGTAAGTTATGGTGGGGCCATAGAAGATTACGATGGGGACCCAACTTTATCTTCTATATAATATATACTTTATCATATAGAAGAGTTATGGTGGGCTATATATATATATATATATATATATAGAAGAGATATGGTGGGCCACCATAACTCGTGAGCGGACAAAATGCCTACGGAAAAAATGGCTGCAGACAACAGACAAAATGCCTAACGGATAAAATGCCTAACGGACAAAATGCCTAACGGACAAATTGCATAACGGACAAAGGGCCTAAAATTCATTGTAAACTTATTTTCGTTATAGTGAACAAAGATTTATGATTTTTAGTGAGACCATGTGAAAACAAAGAGTTTTGTCTCAGTGAGAATTGAAAGTTCACTATAATTACATTGAATATGAACATTTGTAACTTGTCTTACTTCGCTTGTATATGATTTATCACTAAAATGTTTGTTTTACATATTAAACAAATCACATCTTCCTCTATTTTGACTTTGTTTATTATAAGATAATTATCTATAATCATCTCATTCTATTTTGATTTTAGAATACTCTAAATTTTATTAAATAGATATAATCATTTTCAATCTATTATAGTGATGCTTATAGTTGCTTTTGAAATTCTAAAGGAAGTTAGGTGATCTCAATGTTAATTTATGTAATAATGCTATATATATTAATCAACTACCCTTGGTTATAAAATAAACCGACGATATTTGTATTATTCAACTGCCTTAATAGAAGAAGTTCCGTTGGAAAAGAATACTACAATGTTCTTTATGAATTATAACTAAGACTTGGTAGTACATGTTATTTACATAGCTTTACATATTTTTTTTAAAATTATTTGAGGTTCAATGAGAAGGTATATTGCAAATATATTGTATATGTTCTTTATTTATCAACAATCATTTCATTACAGATATCTCTACAATATTTTATCTTTGGACCTTCTATTTGATTATGGAGTTTATTCATTTATTTTCATTCCGACCATATTTTACGTCCTTGTTTTATTATCTTTTTATCCTATACTGATCTATTTTTTACATTAGGTGTTTTGTCCGATAGACATTTTGTTCGTAGGCATTTTGTCCGTAGGCATTTTGTCCATAGGCATTTTGTCCAAAGGTATTTTGACCAAAGGCATTTTGTCCAAAGTCATTTTGTCCAAAGTCATTTTGTCCGTAGGCCTTTTGCTCGTAGGTATTTTGTCCGTAGTTTTTTTTTTCGTAGGCATTTTGTCCGTAAGCATTTTGTCCATAGGCATTTTGTCCATAGGCATTTTGTCCGTAGGCATTTTGTCCATAGGCATTTTGTCCATAGGCATTTTGTCCGTAGGCATTTTGTCCATAGGCATTTTGTCCGTAGGCATTTTGTCCATAGGCATTTTGTCCATAGGCATTTTGTCCGTAGGCATTTTGTCCATAGGCATTTTGTCCGTAGGCATTTTGTCCGAGGGGCATTTTTCCATAGGCATTTTGTCCGTAGGCATTTTGTCCGTAGGCATTTTATGTTATAAGTACCCCTTAACTTCTCCTGGAAACCGAATCAGTTTTAGTTTTCTAATGATTTACCTCTAAATCAACTTATTAATTCACAAACATTTTTTTCGATTTGTACACCTTACCATATCTCCTATGGCCCACCATAACTGCTACACACCATAATACTATATCTGCTATCACCTTCACACACACCGTAAGGCTTATCATCCGTTAATTCCCATATTAATCACTATAATCCCCAGCAAATGTACTGTCAGCTCTATCTAAACCGGACATTGATATTATAGGGTAATTTAAGTTCAGATTGTATAATAAATATACAGCATTATTAGAGGTGATTTAAACTCTGCGTTGAAGTTTTTTTTCAGATTTCAAGCTTTCGAATAGAAAGATTTCTATTCATCATCAGGAGAAGGGTGGAAAACTTGGACCTGACTATGAATTTTGTGACCACTAGTTGTAAGTTGGATACCGTCTCTCTATTTGAGCTATCCATCTTAAAGTTTATTAATGATAATTAACAATTTATGAAATATTAAAATATGAGATATAAAATTAGAAAATTTAATACTACCAAGTGGTGAGTCAGTGGCCAAAATAATATCGCGTCTTGCGGGACGCTCAAATCCTTATTTTGTCTTCACTTGACTGGCAATCTGGCGTCAGTTCAATTGAGAAATGATATAACTGAAACAAAATAAGGTTTTACACCGTCTTCCTTAGCGTCCTGCAATCGCTGCAACACTTCCTCTCTCTAGAATAGTTTATCATAACTCTATGGTTAGTACCTATAGCTATAACTAACTACATTAATTCTCTAGAATAATTCTACTTTCTATAAATCTGTGACAAAATCAAGTGTGCATTTATGTTGTTTTCAGGTGTCTCCTTGTTTCTATGTATATTTTGTATTCCTATGTGTGTTCTCTATTCCTATGCGTTACCTATTGCTATATGTGTGTCCTCTTGATCCTAAGTATGTCCTGTTGATACTAAGTGTGTCCTGATGATCCTATAGCAGGTCTATCTATCTATATATCAATTGCAGTCTATCTATAGCCAGATAAAAATAGATATATAACCATAGAGGTTGACTGATTTCGATCGCGCCTCTTTAGTCAGATAGAAATAGATACATAACTATAGAGGTTGACCATTTTCAATCGCATCTCTACAGTCATATAGAAATAGGTACATAACTATAGAGGTTGACCATTTTCAATTGCGCCTCTACAGTCAAATAAAATAGAAATAGGTACATAACTATAGAGGTTGACCATTTTCAATCGCATCTCTACAGTCATATAGAAATAGGTACATAACTATAGAGGTTGACCATTTTCAATTGCGCCTCTACAGTCAAATAAAATAGAAATAGGTACATAACTATAGAGGTTGACCATTTTCAATTGCGCCTCTACAGTCAAATAAAATAGAAATAGGTACATAACTATAGAGATTGTCCGTTTTCAATCACGCCTCTATAGTTTGAAGGGAATGGAAAAATAGATATAGAGGTAGACCGTTTTTCATCCGCTTCTATAATTGCTATAACTAGAAAATACTCTCAAGAACTAGGACAAACTGACGAACAAGAAGACACATATAAAGAACAACGGGGATATACTTAGGTCAACAACATGAAACTAAGAATCTAAGAATACACTGAAAATACATTACATGAAGACACTAAGTATCTATAGTAGATAATTAAGAACAAGAAGATACTTAGTAGAAAGAAGATCCTTAGGAGCAAGAGGCACATGTAGAATCACGTGGGGCACACATTAAATTAATATGACACACGTACACACAGAGAACGGTTTTGTTGATACAACAAAAAAAAAGTAGGTTTTTGGTTGTATCAACAAAATAAATTAGTCAGCTATGAGCCATCAAAATAATTTTGTTACAGTAAATATATATTTTTGTTAAGGTTTTTTGTTACAGTTACACTATAATTTTTAAGGTAACAGTAACTAGAGCTTATTACTGTTATAGTAACATTACAATACTGTTACTTCAAAAAATGTATTTTGTTATGTAAACAAAAAGTATATTTGAAGCAACACAAATAATTTTTTGTAGTAACAAAATCATCTTGTTATTTTAACTGAAAAAATAGATTATGCTGATTTAATTACTACTTCTTATTATATTGCATATAGTATATATGTAAATTTGGCTGTATATCAATTAGTTTAAAGTTACATGTTGTTATACACAAATTAAATGGGAATAAATGAACATAGAAATGCAGTGGTACATTCAGGACTCGAACCGACGATCTCCAATCTCCAGTCTGCGGCGCTACCCTCTCAGCCATCCTGGACATGGTATAATTAGGATTGGAATGAACTATAAGCAATATGAAAACACGCATGCGTTTTAAAGTTATTATAAATAAATATTATTCAATATTCAATTGATTTCGTATCTTTTCTTTTTTATAATGACAAGCAATAGAACATTTAAATTGAATATTTTTAAAATAGCTATCTATTAATATTTATCTATTCCCTCCTACCTACCTAGTTTCTTACTAGGTGTTATCAATCAATACTTACATAGATACCTACTAGTGTGTATCATTACTTACGTAGTTATGATATGTAAATAAGTCTTCAGAATGAACTTGCTTTAATATGTATCAATATTTTTACCATTAAGATTTGCCCCAAGACTCAATGCATAACTTTTTCCCGCGTAAACGACACGAGGGACATCACGCGTGGGACATACGTGGGAATATCGATACAAAATAGCACTTAAGAAACACGTATAAATTTATATATATATTGATTCTGTACGAACAATGAATACATATTGTGGTAACTTAAAATGTATATGAAGCCTAATAACAAAAAGAAATGGCAGATAATTATTACTAATGACAATATAATATTGTTAATAGTAAAAAATATATCAACAAAAATATAATATTATTGTAGTAAAATTATTATTTATAAAGACAAAGGTATTTTGTTAAACAATAATGCTATATTTTAACTAAATTTTTCAGTTACTACTACGAAAACATTTTGTTATAAATAAAAAAACATTTAACAATATTATATTGTTATCATAGCAATATTAAAGTTAATATGAACAAATTTTTTTTAGTAACCTTAACAATAATCCGTAACAAAAATTGTACTGTTAACTTAAAGAAATATTTTGTTGTAGTGAAGAAATCTTTGAACAATATTTTATTGCTGATTTAACTCAATTGATGGTTAATATAACAAAATTTTCCCATTACCATAACCAAATGTTATCGACAAAATACGTTTTGTAAATTTAACAAAACCGTTCTCTGTGTGTAGGATCAACAGGACGCCTGCAGAATCAAGAGAACACTCGTATGATCAAGAAGACGGAAGTAGGATCAATAGGACACACGTATAATTTAGAGGATTTACTTAACAATTAAAATCTACTTAGGATTAACAGGACTCTATTAGGATAAACAGAACACACTTAGGATCAACATAACACACTTAGGATCAACATGCAGGACACAATTAGTATCAAAAGGACACACTTAGGATCAACAGGACATACTTAGAATCAACAGGACATACTTAGGATCAACAGGACATACTTAGGATCAAGAGGACATACATATGGATCAAGAGGACTCACATATAGCAATAGGTAATGCATAGGATTAGAGAACATACATAGGAATAGAAAATATACATAGAAACAATTAAGGAGACACATGAAAACAATATAAAACACGCTATATTTTGTCGCAGATATATGGAAAGTAGAATTATTCTAGAGAATTAATGTAGTAAGTAATAGCTATAGGTAGTAACACATTTTTTAATTTTATGTCTCATATTTTAATATTTAATAGATTGTTAATTAATATTAATAAACTTTAGGATGTTAGCTGAAATAGAAAGACGGTATCCAAAATATGAATAGAAATCTTTCTGTTCGAAAGCTTGAAGTCTGAAAAAAACCTTCAACACAGAGTTTAAATAACCTCAAATAATATGGATTTCCCGTTCAGTTTGAATCTTCTCAATCAAATATATATATGCAGCATTATTATTAAATAATAAAATATTTAAACAACTTTCTTGTAATGGTTAACTTATGAAAATATTTACCATGTGATGTTGTTACTTCCCTGTCATATGCACACATGTAGCCGTGTATTACCGGTCACAAGATTGAAATACGTATGTCATAGAGGTTATATTAGGCCTAACTTTCACAGCGTAGGACATTGGTTTATCTTAAGCCTAAATTATAAAAAAATAAAGAAACGTAGCGATATTTAAAATTATTCATAAAATATTATCTATTTACATTATAAAGATTCTCATATTCTGATAACTAAATCACAAAATTGATGGAAAAGCTAATTAAGTTTAACAATTGGTCATAATGAGTAATTTCGAGCAACGTTTTGGACCGGAATGTTACCAAATAGGATGTACATTGTTCTTGTGGTGGACGTATGACGTCAAAGCCTCTTTGTACATCTATTTTCGAACATCCCCGCACTATAAAAGCCGACTGTAATTCTCAACAATATTCATTTCGAACGTACATCTGAACAAGTGAGGTTTAAGTCCCTTGGAGTCTCTAAGAATTGAGATATTGAGTCAGAAAAGTTATGGAAAACAACGAAGATACAGAGGTGAGTTAAAATTAACCAAATTCTTATTCAATGCAATTATTCCATTATTTCTATCAGTTGCAATTGTAATATGAAAATAGATGCTGCTTAGACAGATAGGCAAAGAGACATACAGTTTTTTACATGTTCAATGGGGCATTTTACTGGAGTAACAAGAATAAAAGTTATTTGTTAGAAAGTACATTTCTCTTCTACGATAAGTCTAAGAGGAATAAGAATACTTTTGATATGTAAAAATCTAAAGAAGAAGGCTGAACTGCTTATTCAGCACATGTTAAATAGTAGTTCTGTTAATTCTATCCCTCGGTATTTTCATCAATTGAATTTACAGTACCCGACAAATTATTATGGAATTTACGAAATTGTATTTTTGTTTAGAAAGGATTAATTAAACCAATTTCGTTGATTGAAAATGAATATATTTTAATATAGTGATACGTCTTTAACATTTAGTCTTGCATCCGTAAGTGCTTCAATGGTTGTTCACCATTCCTAATCACTTTATCTACATTCCCCTTCTTTTTATTTTTCAAATTACCCATCACTTTCTACCCATTCCCCACCAATTCTCTTCTAATTCACCATCATTTTCTTCTCATTCACATACACATTTCCACATTCACCATCACAATAATCATAATTGATTTTTTTATATGAAGGTTAGTTAAACGACAGTAAAAAAGTGGTACAGGGGAAGAAACCTATTCCCCCATTTAAATTCGGGATGTTAACATCCAAAGAGTGAGCGATGCAAATTATTTTAGACTGTGATGAGGAAGTGAGAAAGTGATGGGGAATTAAGAAAAATGACAGGGAATGAGGAGAGAAAGTTGAGGAATGGGCAAAATTGATGGGGAATGGGCAGATAGTGATAAATGTTGGCACTTCAGAAGAAACATTATATGATAAGAATGTCGGTATTTAAGAAGAGCGTTGCCAACCAAGACATGCCGAAATTATTGGAATATACAAGTCTAGTTAAGGTTATTGTTAATTGATCGAAACCTGTTCAGTGTTCAATATTTAAATTTCTTATAAATTAATATTTAAAAATGTATTCTCATAATCTCATTTTATCCAAACAACTGTTTAACTAAATATTACTGTGACTGAACTTTGTCTGACGATGTACACATTTCCATTACACCAAACAAGAAATTAACATCCGAATATGGTTGAGAAGGGTTGCACTTTTATAAATTGAGAATAAAAAGAGCAAGCAACAAAAGAAACATATTTACCCACTGTGCAGCAAAAGAGACACATTTACCCACTATGCAGCAAAAGAGACATATTTACCCACTGTGCAGCAAAAGAGACATATTTACCCACTGTGCAGCAAAAGAGACATCTATATCCACTATGCAGCAAAAGAGACATCTATGCTTACCCACTATGCAGCAAAAGACTTAGTTCGGTTTAAATAATTCAACCTAGTTCCGTTTTTATTCATCAACCTAGTTCCGTTTACATTCTTTCACGTAGTTCGGTTTTAATTATTTCACCTTTGTTCTGTTTCTATTCTTTCACCTAGTTCTGTTTCTATTCTTTCAACTCATTCAAGTGGATTTCACTTCAATCAGTCGACGGCCATTTTTTGAATGCGGCAATCTGTTAGCGGAGATTCTTTATTGTCTAATAAATAGATTAGTTCATAGGTATTTATCATCTAATAATTATTCGCTCTAATTTCAGACCAATATGATGGATCTATTGCCAGATGAAATGGTAATCAAGATCTTGGAGCATTTCGAAAACATGGCTGATCTTTCAACTCTGCCTAAAGTGAACCATCGTTTCAACGTACTTACTAAAGAAAAATGCTACAGGAACAATTTACTTTTAACGGTAAGTCTCATGAAGAGTGATAAAAAATGGAAACAACTAGTTTCTAACCATTCTGTAAAGTGATGGTAAATCGTCCATTTATGTAAAATTCTCGTTAGAATATATATAGTAAATGTGTATAACTCTATTAATGTGTGGTGTGATGCACCATACTAGACAAACAAGACAAATACTCTTCAAAAAAGGCTGTTCGTTGTTTATGGATTTGGCTATAATGAACACACTCGTTATGTTCTCTTCAATACGAATTTACTATCATTGACAATATGCAATTATATGCAATAAATTGATAAAAAACATTCATAATTGATTAATAAACCAACATTTCACTATTTGGGACACGATCGGTAATTCAAAAAAGTTGACAAAACGAATTGCATTGGTTATTATTTAATTGCTAGAATTCGAGTAAATTCGAAATTTTTGCCATACGAAAATATTAAAAAATACTTCTATAAAATGAAATCGATACAATTCACTAAGTTATTTTAAGAATTAACTTACTTCTATCTTATCACAATAACAGCATGATTGCTCTGTAAAGCTAATTTCAAGAGAAATAGTGTAATATTAATATATTTCTCAAAAAAAGGCCCCGGGCAACTCAAAAGTGTGAAAAATTAATCTGCACTTTAGCAAGTTGTGTTTTTTCGTATATAGCCAACTAATTTTATCAATTCCATAGAAAAAAACAAGATCGAATATTTCAAAATTAATGGGAAAATATCATTTTGTACAAAATTTGAAATGTTTTGGGGCAACTCAAAAATACCCAAAAATGGCTTGAAAATTGGCATGCAATGTTCTTTTATAACGTATCAACTTATTAGAACTATTTCATATGAAGATTCTTAAATTTGTTCGAAACCCCTATTTTTTGGCCCACCGTACTATTTATATCGACCGCTGTCTTTTACACAGGTGTGTTTTACATGGGAGTTGTTTGTCCGGGGGTATTTGATGGGGGGGGGGGGTTATTGCACGGTTTTTTCTAGTCCGGGTTTTTTTATTTGTCCTGTAATCGTTCTGCAGAGATACAATAAAAAAATCTTTGACATTTATGATTTAACTGGAATTAAGATCTAGTTCTCTAACCTTTCTATTCACCAACAGGACAATGAAATTGCTGCTTACTCTGTTGAAGAACTTCAGGTGAAAATGGAGGAAGAAATTTACAAGTGCGTGGATTTAAAATCTGTGACTGTTGCAAGTTCCCATCCAGTCGGTAAAAATTTATCTAATGAATATTGGGGATTAAATGAATCTTGGTTAATTAAGGCATTGATCAGAAATACTAAGCATGAAATCGACGAAGATGATATAGAGCTTCTCAGAATGTATTATCCTGATTATATTCTTTCCTCCTTTTTTAAGAAGAATGCTGGTGACATGAGTGGAGTCGTACAAACGGCTCCATATGGCGTGACGGATATTTTTGTGAAAGGAACACCAAAACTATTTCAAACGGCGGTAGAAAATAATACAGATACTTTGACTAATGTTGAATATACAGGAACAAGCATAACATATACACTTCTAAATGCTCTTGGAAAGTGTAAGAAATTGGAAAGGGTTCAGCTGCTCGGTAATTTCATAATTTCTGATGAAGAACCTAAAACTTTTCAACGAATTAAATCCAAGACAATTATTTTGAATGGGAACTTCTATTATCCTTATGTTCCTGATCTTTTTTTCAGCAAAACTCTCAAATATCTTACCACTTTTCACGTAAACATCGCGGAGTTCAAAAACGAACTTCTCACTAAATGTACTAAACTGAAATGTCTTAAAATCAACATGGAGTCAGAGAGAGAAGACATACAGAATGATCAGGTAATTGATTCTGTCATGGGATTGTTAGATATACCTAAACACCACGAAACACTTAGAGAAATTCACTTCACGAACTTAAACCCGTATATCTGTAACTCTCTTGTTGAACCTCTTGATGCGTGGATTATGTCATTAGGAGAAATTGGATCTTTTACGATGTATGATATTTTTCCTTCTGAAATCATCATATATGTACTTAGGAACCAATATGATTTTTTCAATATTCTTATGTGATTTGAAAAGAAAGAACGATGAAGTTTATTCAAATGATTTCAAACAGCACACCATAGTTATCTACAATAATTTTCAGTTCTATCCAATTTGTCTGAATAATAACATACTCTTTGTTGTGATAAATTGCGAAAATATTGTAACTCATTTTTTTAAACTCTTCATTGAATAATAAGTGACTGTAAATATGGTATATTTTCCAGGTTAATTTTGTTTTGTTTTGAAGGCTTTCCTGTATTCGTAACTTTAGTAAGAAATAATAAGAATTATTATAATCAGAAGTACTTCTTGATTCTATATAAATTGCTAAAATTAAACTATTGATTTTAATACTGAAATTTACTTGTACTATAACTGTGAAAGTATGTCCCATGAAAATAAAATTTGTGATGGTATTACTTGTTTTTTTATTCTCATCTCAAATATTTCATACATGTAATATTTTCTGCAAAAAATTTGTTTCAGTTTATTTAGGAATTTCTGCTGAGTTGACAAAGAAATGAATACAAAAAGTTGAGATGGCAAAGCAACTTTAAACCTACACAATGAAAAATAATTGATATGAAAGATGATTCGTATTCTAACTGGGAATTTGATCATTATATTTGTTATTCGTGTTTGCATACTTTCTAATTTCCTATTATTTTGAAATCTTACAAATAGGTCGTCGTGTACCCAGACCAATTTTAAAATATCTATCTATGTACAATCAATAAAATTAAAAATTATAATTTGGGAATGTGGAATAATAGACAAAATATCGCAGATGCACTTTTCTTTGGTAGGTAACTTGGTAATAACTCTGTTCTGCGTTTAAATATCAACAGAACAGGTTAATGAGAGGGTTGAGAGGTGAAGTTGGGTAACTACTAGCTCTCTTGTCTGTCTAACCATATTTTACCTCGCACGTCTGATCTAATATTTACTGAACGCGAACGGTAAAGATGGGTAACTCTTGGCAGGTTATTCACTCCTTTCGCGCATTTAGTTAGCGGTAAACTCGAGTGCGGAGTCACCCACTTTTACCTCAACACCAAATGGTCTGTGCAGTGAGAGACACATTTTGGTGAGTTTATACACAACTGTGCTTCTAACAGTGTTGTCGATACGGTGAAAGGTATAGTCGGGAAAAAAACGTACCCAACTATAAAGTTATTAGTTAAGTTACCAGGTTGGATGCATTGGGCCGTGAATTGAAACCAAGTAGCAAATAGTAAGAAGTAGCAAATAGTAAGAAGTAGCAAATAGTAAGAGGTAGCAAATAGTAAGAAGTAGCAAATAGTAAGAAGTAGCAAAAAGAAAGAAGTAGCAAATAGTAAGAGGTAGCAAATAGTAAGAAGTAGCAAATAGTAAGAAGTAGCAAATAGTAAGAAGTAGCAAATAGGGTAAGTTCCGAATTACCGGTCAGTCCCACATCTTCGGTCATATAAGAAAAAACGTTATTTTAATAATTATTTAATATCAATTTTAATTGGTATCCATGATACCTGCAGGTATCATGGATACCAAAAAAAAAAAAAAAAAAAATTAATAAAATAACGTTTTTTCTTATATGACCGAAGATGTGGGACTGACCGGTAATTCGGAACTTACCCTAGTAAGAAGTAGCAACCCAGCTAACCAACAGCTGTTCGTCCCACGTCTTAAGACGTCTGATACCCCTCGCTATAGAGGGATTTAAGACGTGGGGCAAGACGTGGGGCGGGGGACATCGGACGTCTTGCAGACGTCTAACCCCACTCCGTTTTCAAGACGTGGGACCCACGTGAGACAGAGTGTGGATGTCCCTCGCTATAGAGGGATTCAAGACGTGGGACAGAGTGCGGATGTCCCTCGCTATAGAGTTAAGAGGGAAATAAGACGTGGGACCCACGTGGTACAGAGTGAGTATTCAAGACGTGGGACAGAGTGGGAATATCCCCCTCTGCAAGACGTGGAACAGAGTGTGGATGTCCCCCTCTGCAAGACGTGGGACAGAGTGCGGATGTCCCTCTCTGCAAGACGTGGGACAGAGTGCGGATGTCCCCCTCTGAAGACGTGGGACAGAGTGTGGATGTCCCCCTCTGCAAGGGGGACATATCTCTCTTTTGGCTCAAACTACTTCGGTTAATTGGGGTATATAAATATGTATAAGAAATTAAAAAGATCATACTAATCATTATTGCAATTTATTACTATATTGCATATAGTGTATATGTACATTTGGCTGTATATCAATTATTTTTATATTACATATTGTTGTATACAAATTAAATGGGAAGAAATGGAGAAAGAATTGTAGTGGTGATCTCGGGAATCGAACTCAGGACTCTAGTGTGATGTACTATTGAAGCCTGCGATGCTACCACTCAGCTATCCTGGACATGGTAGAAGTAGTATTGAAATGATCTTTATGCAACTTGATAACATGCGTGCTTCTTAAAATTATTTTAAATAGATATAATTTAATATTCTACATTTTGGTATCTTTTATTGTTTAATGTGAATGATAAGAATGTGTATAAAGTTATTTTTAATATTTGTATTGATAATGTTAATTAATGATATTAACTACCTAATTAACTATAACTGTTAATTAATCTTACCTATAGTTACCTTCTGGTGGTATCACTCCCTTATACCTATCTAGTTACTTACTAGAGTTTATTTATAACTACCTAGTAACCTACAAGTGATAACCACCAATCTGTACCTACTGGTGGCTATCACTACTTACCTATTACATAGTATTTATCAGTACCTACTTAGTTACCTACATTACTGTTTGTCAATACCTACCTAGTTACCTACTGGTGTTTATCAATGCCTACCTAGTTGCCTACATCTGCTTATCAATACCTAATTAGTTACCTTCTTGTGTTTAACATTGCCTACCTAGTTGCCTACAACTGTATATAAATACCAGTCTAGGTCCTAGTTACCTACTAGTATTCATCAATACCTACCTAGTTACCTACAACTGTTTGTCAATACCTACTTAGTTATCTACTAGTGTTTATCAATGCTTATCTAGTTACCTATAACTGTTTGACAATACCTACCTATATACCTACCAGTACCAATACCAACCTACCTAGTATACCTACTAGGTAGTGTTCATCAATCCGTACCTACTTACCTACTACCTAGTATTATTCACCAATGCCTACCTAGATACTTACATCTGTTTATGAATACCTACCTAGTTATGATACGTAAATAAAACTTGAGATAGATATATACCTTTTTGGTATAACTTTTTCCCGCGTAAAACAGACGAGGGACAGAGAGGGACATCCCGCGTGGGACAAAGAGGGATATCCCACGTGGGACAGACGTGGGACAGAGAGGGACATCCCGCGTGGGACAGAGACGGACATCCCGCGTGGGACAGAGAGGGACATCCCACGTGGGACAGATGTGGGACAGAGAGGGACATCCCGCGTGGGACAGAGAGGGACATCCCGCGTGGGAAAGACGTGGGATGTGAGTGGGATTTAAGACGTGGGACAGACGAGGGACATCCCGCTTGTGTAAGACGTGGGACGTGAGTGGGATTTCAGACGTTGGAAAGACGTGGGATTTCAGACGTCTGAAATCCCCCGTCCCTCTCTGTCCCTCGCTAGCGAGGGATGTCCCCCTCTGTCTCACGCGGGACAGAGAGGATATGGTTAGCTGGGAAATAGTAAGAAGTAGCAAATAGCAAGTAGTAGCGAATAGTAAGAAGTAGCAAATAGTAAGAAGTAACAAATAGTAAGTATTAGCTAATAGTAAGTAGTAGCAAATAGTAAGAAGTAGCAAATAGTAAGAAGTAGCAAATAGTAAGTAGTAGCACAATATTGAATAAGGAAGTAACAATATCTTTTATGGCTGGTAAAGGCACAGTATACAGAATAGGGAAGTAACAACATCTTATAGGGCTGGTAAAGGCACAGAATACAGAATACTGAGAATAGGGAAAAAACAACATCTTATAGGGCTGGTAAAGGCACAGAATACAGAATAGGGAAGTAACAACATCTTATAGGGCTGGTAGAGGCACAGAATACAGAATAGGGAAGTAATAAAATCTTACAGGGATGGTAAAGGCACAGAATACAGAATAGGGAAGTAATAAAATCTTATAGGGCTGGTAAAGGCACAGAATACAGAATAGGGAAGTAACAACATCTTACAGGGATGGTAAAGGCGTTACAAATAGTGACGTCACGAGCTTCAGTGAAATTTCGATGTTGGAATTTTTGACTAGAAAATAAATTATCAATAAATAATATAAAATATATTTTTGAAAATAATCCTCTTTTTTGTTTTCTCATTTGGAAGTTCTAACAATTATTATATGTTGTATTCTGTATTTATGATACTCCTCTATAATTTCCTGTATGTTTTTTTATATTTATTTATATTGCACACTTTAAAAAAAAAATCAATTATAACATAATAAATAGTTTCTAAAAAAAATTGCACGGTGTTGGTTTTAAAGAATTAAAATCTTATAGAATCTAAAAACTACCAAAATTAAAAATTTCATTATAATGTTCTTGATTAAATATTGATACAGGAAATAATATAAAAAAGCCTTTGATGCTGATTTAAAAAGACACTATTCAACGACATAGTTATATCCATGCAATATTTAATAAAAAGTTTTTGAATTTAATATCAGACATGGTAGAGGGTACAAATAAAATGGAGGTAAACTTCGCCAGAGTTCAATAGATCTAAAAGTGGGGGATTTACGTTCTACTTCTGTTCTAATGTGGGGAAGGCTTAGATTGGTGTTGTTAGAAATTGTTTGGGTATTGTGGCTATGATCTGAAATGATGGAACTAAAATAGGTTTCAAAAAGGTTTCTGTCGTTGAAAAGGGTATTACGTATAAATTTCATTGAAAAATAGTTATACACATCATCCAAATTTGAAATATTCAATTTACTATAAATACTATTAGTTCTTAATAAAGGTATCTTATTAAAATAACTCTTAAAATATTATTCATTAAAACTCTCAGTGGCTCAAAAAAACTAGTACAAGTTCTGCCATAAATTAAAATAGATTGTATTAAAATGGGAAAAGCGAGTGAGTGGTAAATTAAAAGCAGATTCTTTGTATTAAAATGGCCACTTGATGCGTAGATGATGCCTAGTGTTTTACTTAGTTTGGTTTTTACTTGCTGGCAATAGTTTTTAAAATTAACTTTATAATCAATTGAAATTCCTAAATATTTAAACAACTACCAACACCCTTCCTAATATTATGTGACCTTAATGTTCAGCATCCCAAACTAGAAGGCAATATAACCGACAGATTGGGACAAATAATAGAAAATCTTTTAAACCAGAATGAATTTGGCCTGCTCCATGACGGAACGGACACAAGATACAACACAAACGAAACCTCAAGTCCTGATATTTCACTGTGTTCACCTGAATTAGTCGTCAGACTAGAGCGAAGTGTACTCGAGGAGAGATTCAGAAGTGACCATTTTCCGATTGTGGTAGATGTTACCACCCCCATAAGTGTGCTAATGATCAGAAGAATCACACTGCAACGAGCTGACTGGAACCTCTTTCAGTCAGCAGTGAGTTAGTTAGTTAGTCCATCCGCTACGCTTTCAGTAATTAGATATAAACTATACATAGTATACAATATGAACGATACTTCAAACTCAACGTTTTATTATTTTTATATGTTTTCCATTCCCTTAATTCTCAGTAAATAACAGAATAGTGCAAAATTATTTACACTATTCTGAAAACTATCATATTTATCGAGACATATTTGTGATTAATTATAAGTCTCATCCCTTGGAAATTACACGGGATATATTTCAAAATAATTTTCTAGTATGGCATTATCTTCAATACCTCCTTACATTCCTCTTCTTTACGCTCATAGCTCATTACTGTAGATGTAAGGGATTAAAATATTCATTAAACTTATGAACATACATACATCTATTTAATTATAAAACTCTGATAACATTACTTGTTAGATTGTTTACTGGTTTATATGTTGGTTTCCTTGCTTACTCTTTGAACACTGAAGAAATAAAACAAATTATTAGTTGAAGAAATATGGATGATATTATTATAAGCTTATTTTCCAATTAGATTAAACTCTAAAAAACAACTAAATGGAAGAAACATATTTCCCTAGATACGTCAGAGCTATAGTATCCTAGATACGTCAAAGTTATAGCATCCTAGATACGTCAGAGCCATAGTATTCTAGATACTTCAAAACTATAGTATTCTAGATACGTTAGAGTTATAGTATCCTAAATACGTCAGCATAATAGTATCCTAGATACGTCAGAGTAATAGCATCCAAGATACGTCAGAGCCATAGTATTCTAGATACGTCAAAACTACAGTATTCTAGATACGTCAGATCTATAGTATCCTAGATACGTCATAGCTATAGTATTCTAGATACGTCAGAGTAATAGTATATCCTAGATACATCAAAGTAATAGTAATCTAGATACGTCAGCATAATAGTATCCTTGATACATCAGAGTAATAGTATTCTAGATACGTCAGAGCTATAGTATCCTATATACGTCAGAGATATAGTATTCTAGATATATCAGCGCTATAGAGTTTCCTAGATACGTCAGAGCTATAGTGTCCTAGATACGTCAGAGCTATAGTATTCTAGATACGTCAGAGCTATAGTATTCTAGATATATCAGGGCTATACTAGACTCATAAACTGCGTCCATCGCTTTAATGCAGATCACTATTTTGTGAATAATTTTAATAAAATTGATCGTACAATAGTGAAACTTTGGTCACTGGAAGATTGCTTCTATTTTAGTATCTTGCTGAAATATTTTTTCAATCCATGAGAAAATTAGAAAGTTATGAACGTTTATGTATTTTGAAGGCATTTTAACTGTCCATCGCTTTATTGCAGCTCTGTGAAAAGGCCAACAAATGGGTGATTAATTTCTACCGAGAGGGTAAAAATTGTAACAGGTTCTGCAGAAGGGATGACTCTTATATATTTAGCTAATGAATTTGGGAGGGATAAGAGAAACATAGTTTCTATTTTGGAAGATCCCGACACCAACCCAAGGAGAAATGAGGTTACGAGGAGAAGCTTTTTCCCCTCGAAATATGCGAAAATTACCCAGGCAGGTTATAAGGCAGCCAAACAACACTAGTGCCTCCATTTTCGACAAGGCTGTGATTAGTTATTCGTCCAAACAGTGTCTTAAATGAGACGACAAGGAACGTGGAGCCCATTTCCAGTCCTCCTATGGACAAGTCCCATAAGAAAAAGGCATTATATTTACACAGAAATACATGAAAACAAACTTCCTACTTGTTCTTTTAACAGATGAGGAAAGAACCACCCTTTATTGTCTGGATGGATGGGTTAAAGTTTGGATCCTACTGGAGCTGTTTATCCACACTGGTTTCGTCGTCAACAAGGAGGCGGTGGCTTTATGTTTTAAGTGGGCATCATTGGTGATACATTACTTGGCCCTTTCCGAGTACCAGAGGGTGTAAACCTAACAATCCAATCCTACATTGCCTCTTTTGTTGAGTACTTGTTCCCTTGGCCTAATAATTTACAATTATCTCGTTGGCAAAAGATGATTTTCTTGCATTACTACGCACAATCTCATGCTTGAAGTGTTACAACTTCTTTCCTGACATCTCTGGGCATCAATTGAGAGACTCTCATGACTTGATTGCCTTGTTCTCTGGTCTTAGCCCCATTGAGCATTTCTGACCGTTTCATTTGAGACATTACATCGGGATAGTTTGGACGTAAGACCAATGACAGCCTTGTCAAAAATGGAGGCACTAGTATCATTTAGCTGCCTTATGACTTGCCTGCGTATTTTTCGCATATTTCGAGGGGAAATTCTTTTTCGCGTACCCTCATCTCTCCTTGGGTTTGTGTCGGGATTTTACACAAAAGAAACTATTGTTCTCTTAACCCTTCCTAGTTATAAAGCTAAATATAGTAGAGTCCTCCCTTCTGCAGGACCTGCTACAATTTTTACACTCTCGGTAGAAATTAGTCGTCCATTTGTTGGCCTTTTTACAGAGCTGCTATAAAGCGATGGACAGTTAAAATGCCTTCAAAATACATAAACGTTCATAACTTTCTAATTTTCTCATGGATTCAAAATATATTATAGAAAGATACTAACATAGAAGCAATCTTTCAGTGACCAAAGTTTCACTACTGTACGATCAATATTATAAAAATTATTCACAAAATAGTGATCTGCAATAAAGCGATGGACGCAGTTTATAGTTTCCTAGATACGTCAAATTAATAGCATCCTAAATACGTCAAAGTAATAGCTAGTATCCTAGATACGTCAGAGGTATATTATCCTAGATACGTCTGAGCATAGTGTCCTAGATACGGTCAAAGCTATATAGTATCCTAGATACGGTCAAAGCTATATAGTATCCTAGATACGGTCAGACTATAAATTACATCATAGTAACTTCTTTTTCGGTGCAAAATATAAAACATGATCTTCATTAATAAGAATTTGAAAATGGTGGTATATTCAAATTGAGCAATTATTAATTGATTAAAGAAATTAATGTACAAAGAAAATGCTCTCAAGTATATCATTAGATAAAAATAAATAAATATAATGAAAAAAAAACACTAATTTAATTACCATTTGTTTCTTGACGGTAATACCTATATGTGAGGTGATGACATAGATTTAAATAAACATCTTATTTTATTATCATACAAAGTCTTTCATTCTTAAGAAAGGATATAACAAAGTTTAAACTCTTCTATCTAATTAAAGTTTCAGATTGAATTTCTGAACATTAAATTACGCAGCCAGACTAAACTTTTATAGTTAATGAATTTCATTATAGTTTATATTGTATAGACTTTATTGGAGAGATTGTGTAATTAAAACCAAAATATAATATTAAACTCAGTCGGAAATTTTATAAATAACGTCTGTTATTGTCCATTACGGTAAATATTGATGGAATTTTATTATCAATTTCACAATTTTGAATCGAATAAATTTGAAAGCTTACGACCAGCGGTAGTAATTTTCCGACTGCGAAATTGTTCTTTATGAAGATAAATACATTTAATAAATCTTTATTTTAAATCATGTCTAAACTTCCATAACATTTACTTTGCTGTCCTTCACTTTCTGTTCTTCATGTTTAGCTCTTCATGCTATGTTCTTCATTTTCTGATCTTCATGTTCTGTTCTTCATGTTTTGCTCTTCATTTTCTGATCTTCATGTTCTGTAATTCATGTTCTGTTCTTCATGTTTTGCTCTTCATTTTCTGATCTTCATGTTCTGTAATTCATGTTCTGTTCTTCATGTTCTGTTCTTCATGTTCTGTTCTTCATGTTCTGTTCTTCATGTTCTGTTCTTCATGTTCTGTTCTTCATGTTCTGCCCTTCATTTTCTGCTCTTCATGCTCTGCTCTTCATGTTCTGTTCTTCATGTTCTGTTCTTCATGTTATGCTCTTCATGTTATGCTCTTCATGCTCTGCTCTCCATGTTCTGCTCTTCATTTTCTGTTCTTCATGCTCTGCTCTTCATGTTCTGTTCTTCATGTTCTGTTCTTCATGTTATGCTCTTCATGTTATATTCTTCAAGTTCTGTTCTTCATGTTATGTTCTTCAAGTTCTGCCCTTCTCATCTTCATGAGGTCATAACCCCTGTCTTCATTACCCAATATAACTCTTCCCAAAGGTCACATTCGGGCTAAACTTCCCCTGGAGTTCGTAAGGCAAAAGCCCCATGAATCATACACACTACTGTGGCCTCATGAATGAGTGCGAATCGTAAGGGCGAGATGCTCACTCATAGCCTGAAAATAGTCCTTACTGCGTCATCTAATGAGTAAGAGACTCTAACCAGCTACCTGAATGTATTATAAAGCTATGTATTGTAGCTTATACCCAGGCAGCAAGCACTATTCCTGGGATATTAAGGGAATAACCCAGGGAAGAAGGATAATTCCTGGGATATTCCCTTAATATCACAGGAATAAATCCTTGTAGCTTATATCTACAGTGTGTATGAGAAAGCTATAAAAGATGGGGATTACGAAGGGATCCCTTTTCAATCTTCTATGGCCCCACCATAACAACGTAGATTGGAATTCATTTTTATATTCTTTTATCTTTATTGACATTCGGAATCGTACGGTGCAAGCAGCTTCTGGTGTTTTATCTATTCTTTTTTTCTTGCCTGTTATATATTTTATCATACCGTTTGTGTTTTTTTTTATTCTGAGTAAAGATTTGAGTTTACCAATCAAAACAAGATTGGTCTCCAAAACTGGAGAGTATTAATCAAATGTTAACAATCCTATTTCTCTATAAATTGAATCAAATGTCGAAAATTGAAGGTATTGGATCAACAACCACTCTCAATCTCCTATGGCCCCACCATAACTTTCTCTCAATCTCCTATGGCCCCACCATAACTTTCTCTCAATCTCCTATGGCCCCACCATAACTTTCTCTCTCAATCTCCTATGGCCCCACCATAACTTTCTCTCAATCTCCTATGGCCCCACCATAACTTTTTCTCTCAATCTCCTATGGCCCCACAATAACTTTTTCTCTTTGTTACTGATTGGTAATCTATATATATCTTCAAAATGAAAAAAATCAATCATAATCTTATTGTATTGTTTATATATATAATATAGATACTGATAAAGTGTTCTTTATATCAGTATTTAATTACATTATTTATTTACATTATTTTTTATTTTTTATTAATTTATCTTAGTATTTGCATTATTATTAATATTGATATATACAATATTATTTAATTTTATATAGTTTATTTCATTATTATTTGAATTAATTTAGATTGTTATTTACACTATCAAAAATACATTATTTATATTGTAAATTATTTTCATTATATGTCATTCTTATATTATAATTTACTTACATTTGTATAATTTCAATATACAATATGTACACACATAGCTATATATACATTTACTGTATATCAGAGTATTTACTAATATAGTTTATATCTATAACTCCTCGGTATTCTTTTCCATCACAATTGGTAGGTAGGTTATGGAGGGAGAAAAGCTACTGAGTGTTCTGATAAGACAATGGAATTGGTACGGCCACAATGCAGAGAAAAAGTACAGTGTAGACTGTAGAGATATTCTCATTTATTTTATGTACAGTCATTTTCAAAAGTGTTTGAATCATTGTGTAGAAAACAGACGAAATGTTCTAATAATGCTATTCTAAAGTTATGGTGGGGCCATAGAAGATTGAGGAGGAAGGTCCCATAATAATCTTCTGTGGCCCCACCATAACTCGATCTCTTACGTATTCCATACACTGTCAAAATAATAATAAATCACAACCTATTAATTAATTCGTTAACAGTAAAATTTGGGAAAATGACTCCACTGACGAATATATTTTAATAAACAACATTTCTCAAACATGCTCGAAATAATATTAAAACAAAAATAATTTAATCCAAACTGTACTATATTATTTCCTTATATGAATAAATATTAATACATATATATTTAGCATTTTGATTTACCGGATATACCGATACTTGATTGTGAGACTACCCAGTTGGGAATTAACACCGTCATTCAATTTGAGATTAAAAAGGGCTGATAAGTAGATCAGCTACCTACGAAGATAAATTACTTGATGTAAATTTAATCTTTTAATGTATCTACACAGGATCATTAATCTAGAAACCGCGTAAAGTTTGGTTCAGTATATATCATTTTGTACAGTCTTTTAATGTTTTTAAAACTCTGTGTGCAACATTAGTACTGACCACTATTCTGACGCTTAAGAAAAAGAATGTACACTCTTTGTTTTGATTTTCGGTTTGAATTTTATTACGAATGTTGTTGCTCGGCCTTCGTTAAAACTTTAAGGTGTTAATGATTACCTGATGTAAATAATAGTATATATTATAAGTTGTTATCTGTATTTTCTACCTTTAATCGAATATTTAATATTAAATAAATTATACCTACCTACTTAGCGTTCATTCTTTTTCTGTAGACTTAAAATTATCTACTCGTAAGAAGGACGGTTATTGCAGAGTTTTGATTATAAAGTTTTTAAAAGCAAATAAAACAAATATATACTATCAAATTAACAATATAATGATGAGAAACATTAGCTGTATTGATTGAAACAATAATACATCAAAGTATTATCTCTCGCCGGACATCTCCGATAACAAAATCTCGACAATAATGTTTGAAATTTTGAAATCTTACGATGAAGTACCATCAATATTTACCGTAATGGACAATAACAGACAATTTGCTGATTTTAAAATTCCCTAATGGATTTTTTCACACATATTCCATATTAACATGATTAACACAAAGAACAAAAACAGTCTACTTTCATCCTGAAGACTGAATAACAACTCGCTTGAATTTATATTTTGTAATTATTTTCTCGTAGAAACACGGAGAAACGTGTTACTCAGTTTTAATTGAAATTCAATTGAGTAAAATTTTTTGTTATTCTTCAACACTCTTCTATTTGAATTTCACAGAAAAAATAAAGGAGTGATTAACATTGAAATATGAAACGGATTATACGGAGGGGTGATTATCTTTGCAGAAAGCGGAAGGTAATGTTTTCAGAGGCCTTTATTCATTCATCATCTTATTATTCGCATAACTCAAAAAGTATTCAACCAAATTGCCTGAAATTTAGTGTGACGATTGGTCATTATCTAGGAACCATTTAGTTAGATTTTGGGTACGAACAGGTCAAAGGTCAAGGTCATTTATAACTGAAGAAGTATTGGATGGTCAAGGTCATCTAGAAGCGTCGGCAAAGGTATGCGCTCACCGAGTGCCCATCATCAAGTTCTACCATGATAATAGTGGGGAAATCTCTTCTAAAAATATAGAAGATTTCAGATATCGATCCGGAACAATAATAATTATTAATGAATGAACTTTGAATCGATAATATTTTAGTGTAATATATAAGTTATATCTGATACAATTGTAATAGATACTTCAATTAAGTAGTAAATCGATTAAGTTTCAACTTATCGGACGTTTCCACCCTTTGGATAACACAAGATAAAAAATAAAAAATATTTATTATTCAACTTTTATTCAAATTGGCATCGCAAACATTTAATTATAATTCATAAATTATCATATATACTTATTTGTTATATTAAAAAGGTGGAACAGTTCAATCAATACCTCAGAATTCCCACCAAAGTAAAACTAACCCCGCATTTTTTCCAGGATAAAATTCTTCACAGTTACCTATTTAATTGAAAAAGCATTCAATCTAAAAGCGATCATTGCGTACATTTTTATCGCCGAGAGCATCAAGGTAGTTAGTTACTATCAGTTGTTCACGGGAATGTTTTTTAAATGCTAATGGAATTGTTGGAATGAAAGGAATGAGAGGAATTGCTATTGGAATGAAAAGTTTTATTTGTTGAGATTATTCAGTGGGAATCACGAGGGTATTAATTTCACGATATTCCGTGGATAATACAATCGTTACAATTCTTCTAGTTCGTTCAAATTCGTTTCAAATGACAATAAACCATTAATAATAGGACACTATAGCTACCGTATTTAGGATACAATATAGCTATCTCATCTAGGATACTATAGCTAGCGTATCTAGGATACTATATAGCTCTCGCATCTAAGATACTATATAGCTATCGTATCTAGGATACTATAGCTAGCGTATCTAGGATACTATATAGCTCTCGCATCTAGGATACTATATAGCTATCGTATCTAGGATACTATAGCTAGCGTATCTAGGATACTATATAGCTCTCGCATCTAGGATACTATATAGCTATCGTATCTAGGATACTATAGCTAGTGTATCTAGGATACTATAGCTAGCGTATCTAGGATACTATATAGCTAGTGTATCTAGGATACTATAGCTATCGTATTTAGGATACTATATAGCTATCGCATCTAGGATACTATAGCTATCGCATCTGGGATACTACAGCTATCGCATCTAGGATACTATAGCTATCGTATCTAGGATACTATAGCTATCGTATCTAGGATACTATAGCTAGCGTATCTAAGATACTATAACTATCGTATCTTGGATACTATATATAGCCATCGTATCTAAGATACTATATCTATCGTATCTAGACTACATCTCTTTCCTTTAGTTGTATTTAGAGTTTACTCTAATTGGAAAATAGTCTTAGGTTTTATTTTCAGTGTGCAAACATAGATGTAATATAGGGCCGGTACACTCGCTTGTGAAATCTAATATTATTGCTATACATAGAATTATATTCATGTGGTATAGTCCGTATCTTTAATGCAAAGTTTTTATATATTTGTATTCATTATAATATTGTTGAGAATTCCAGTGAAAATTGTTTTTTAGTAAAATCTGTAATCAAAATAATGAATAAAAAATATAAAAAACCTCTTATTAGAAATACGATCTACTACATAAACATGATTCTATTTATAGCATTCTTAGTAAATTTTCAAATTGAGAGTACTATGTATATATCTAGAACACATATATGAATGCAGATCACAATATTAATAAATAACAAATTAAAATGTTAATTTTAACCAATTCTCTATCCCCGTCCATATAAGCATTCAAATGATATACAAACAAAAATACAGTATGCCAAGCCTCATCTGCATTTAACAGCTATATGGATAATGGAGAGTAGCTTTCCTGCCGACATACACCCATATTCCCCGAGCTCCAAAAAGATCATTTGCATATTGTAAAGTCTATGTTTGAAATGACATGACACGGCACAGACCAAAAAATGCTACGTACGAGAGAAATAGTGCTATATTTTCCAGCTTCCAGTTTTAGCAGTGAGAATAAGCATTTTTGGACATTTTGTTATTCCTGAAAAAGTAACCATTCTAGCTTTTTATGCAGGCTGTCAAATTTTTCGGATCTGCAATGAAACACCCTGTATAGGGCCATTCTTCTCTCTCCATTACCTAGCAATATTGGTAGGTGTTAGTGAGATAAAAATCGTATCGAAACTTTGTGTCGGAACATTTGTTACACCTTCGCTAAAGTTGATAGGTTGGAATTTTCTATCCCTTTTTAAAGGAGACTGACATGAGCTTTAGTTTGATGTTATTAATAACAGGAGGTGTTCGGACACTCTCAGTACAAGGAACTTGTGGGTGTTAACATAGAGTTTGAACTAATCTGGCCTGATTCTGATTGAGATATCGTGACAAGGGTAATAGCTACTTCTCGATAACTGTGCCACATTATTGTGAAGTTATGTAACAACACTACATGTTGATAATTTTCAAGAAATCCTCCAGTGACGTCACAGAACTGCTATAGATACTACCTTAATATTTGTTGTAGAGCTGCATCACAGATACAACTGATTAAATAGTTACTGTAGAGCTGTATCAAAGATACAGTAATTTAATAGTTGTTGTACGTAGATCTGTTTTAGTTAGTAGTTGGAGATGACTATTTGGTTGACGGACACTTGGTCGAAAGACAATCGGCTGAAAAACACTTGGCCGAATGACATATGACCGAATAGACACTTAGCCGAAAGACATTTTGCCGAAGGACATCTGGCCGAAAGACATTTATTGAATGAAACAGAGGCTGAAGTTCGTAATATGGATACACATTATGTACATATTAATTTTTTTAAATAACTTGTAACCCCATGGAAATAAAAATTATTAAAATAAACGGAGGGTACAGTTTGTAATATTGATTTACATTGAATAAAAGTCTTTCGGCCAAATGTCCGTTCGCCAAATGTCCTTCAGCCAAATACTGAAGTTGTAATACAGATACAACTGATTGAATTGTTATTCTAGATCTGTATCACAGATACAACTATTTTAATAATTTTAATAATAAGTTTGAAAGTAGTAGTTAGTTTTATTGGACTTTCACTTGAAAACAATTTAACTTTTTCAAATCATATTAATAAATTTAGAGAAAAAGATCAGCTTTGCATTCAAGAAACTATTCGCTTGTAAGGGGTTACCATGAACTAAAATAAAAGACTACCAATAAACAATCTAAACCTCTAAATGGCAAGGATATAAATATCATTTAGAAAGATAGAATATATTTATTAGAATGCTACCTAATTGTGGTGGCATGTTATAATGTTAAAGTAATTCCCCCAAATGAAGCAGGTCTCTCAGCGTTACTGCTCTATCCCCGTGATGACTGAGATACCTGAAATTTAAGAAAGGAATTCAAATACCCAGTCATTTTATAATTTAAATACCGTACAGGATTTACAATCCTAGCCTTTCAAATATTGGCTTTAACTTTCTAAGTAATAAACAAATAATGTACAATCATAATTCCCTCATAATAACCGAGAATCCACTTTTATAATATAATAATTTTAATCAGATTTTAATTAGGTTTAACTATATTAATTTAGAGGGTTTAAGAGTTCTTAATATCTTTGTGGATGAAGAAAAGTAAAGAAAATGAATCCTTAACACTTACATCGTTTGATATTTTAGGTCCTGCACGGAAAACACTTCCATAGCGCTATCTCAGTAGTTGGTCAGTTTTAGGGTTTCATCCGTGGCCCGTTCATCGCTCCTCGGGCATGACATTTCTCTCACTCCATGTTCTAAATAGGGATCTCCATTAGAGGTCTCATATTGCAATCGTTATAGTCCAGCATTTTAATATAGTGGATTCAACACTAGCTAAGTAAGCATTTTGATGAGCTGAAGATTAGGAATGACTTCTGGAGACTGAGAGCTGTTTGAATGTTCACAGAAGGAGGAGGAGATGACAACTGACTCTTTTAGCCCCAAACATTCCACAATCACAGGTGCGAAAATACGATGTTGCCAGATTTCTGCAGGTAAACAGGGGAAAACAGAGGACGGCGAATCCACTCATTGCTCGATAACTCATTGTAATGGTCAAGGATTCATATGAATTAAGATTGAAATCAAGCAAGAATGGATTCGCGGTCAGTTAAGGAATTTTAATATACAATAAAGTATCGAGAAGAATTTCTAGATACATTGGCATTTTAAATAAAATTAATCATGCTGTTACTGAAAATGTTTAATTAATATTCTACAGGTAAAGGTGGTTCAACGGACAGTACAACTGAGTACATGTTCCGGAAAAAGTGTCCGCTATACCGAGCTATGGACGCTATGCGCGATTGAGGTTTTAGATCAGTTAAAGATTTAAACTTTGAAAATTTTCTTCAACAGCATTTCAAAGAAATGCTAATGAAATTACACAATCTCAGATTATTACTAAATGAAAATTAAAATGAAAATCTTATAATATATATATAATCTAATTATTTATATTCTGTAAATGTAGTATATAATTAGGTAGGTATAACTGTGAGTGTTTTATAATATAGAATAGTTACACCTCTTTAAAATGGTGTACATTCTTCTTCTTCAGAGTGAAAATTAGAAAGTGGGAAGTAAAGTAGGTTTTGTAGAGTTTGGATTAAAAAAATCTTTAAAAACATATAAAGTTAAAAATATGCTATCAAATTTTATGGGGTTTGCAGTAAAATGATAAGAAACATTAGCCTCGTTGATTGAAGCAATAAAAAAATTTGCTTGGAGGGGACCTTTAATGATGTAACTTTATTTCGATTTTGGCTTTAGTTTTCGAAAAAAAAATGTAGTTTATTAATTTTTGATATTTTTTTACAACATTTCAAAAGACGAGAAGTATATCCGTGTATAAGGTAGAATAAAAAGGAAGACAGTTTTGGAATCCTTGGAAAATATCGAACAAATCTAAGGAGGTTTTTTCAAATTTCCTTCCTGTTTTTTGTATAAGCATTTTTTGATGACTAACTAAAATTTTCCAAAAAATCCAAATTTTTTGAATTTGAACTGCGATGAAAAGGAAACGTTGTTGAAATTTAAAAAGCCCTCTATTGATTTGTTAGGAATGTTTCAAGGATTCTAAAACTGTCTTTGGTTTTCTTGTAGCTTGAAAACTCATTGATTTCGGGACTTTTTTAGTTGGAAAATACATAATTTAGAGGAGAATCAAAAACCTGAAATAATAAAGTGAAATGTCAATTTTATCATTATGGATAAATTTTGAATGCTGTTTTCATGTTATTCTGTGTTTTATATGAGATATAAATGCATAGTTTTCATATTTTACCTATGAATTAACTATAATACCGTCATTAATTCCACAAATGCCATAAAGATGAAAATGTCATGAGGAGAGTCATCTCAGTTTTCGAAAAAAAAAATATTTTTGAACCTGTCGTTCTGAAATTCCTACAGTATATATGTAACTTTGCGAAAGAAACACATTCTATTCGTGTAATTTTTTCGATTTTGGCTTCAGTTTTGATGACTAACTACAATTTTAGAAAGAAAATCCAAAATTTTCGATTTTGAACTGCGATAAAAAGAGAACGAGGAAGACACATTTGAAAAAGACTTGTATAGATTTGTTTGAGAAAGACTTATATAGATTTGTTTGAGAAAGACTTATATAGATTTGTTTGAAGTATTCAAAGGGTTCCAAAATTTTCTTTGGTTTTCACGTTGCGTGAAAATTGAAATTTCACTTTAATATTTCATGTTTTTGAGTCTCCTGTAAATTGTGCATGTATTTTCTAACTAAAAAAGGCGAGAAGTCAATGAGTTTTTCACGCTACAAGAGAACCAAAGACAGTTTAAGAATCCTTGATACATTCCTTACAATTTAGGAAACGTTTTTCAAATTTCGTATTTATTCTCTTCTTATTGCAGTTCAAAATCGAAAATTTTGGATTTTTTTTTTTAATTTTGGCTAGTCATCAAAAATTGATTATAAAAGAATGACCAGATGGAAATTTGAAAAAAACCTTTATTCTGTTTGAAACGCTCCAAGGATTCCAAAAATGCCTTTGTTTTTATTCTAGCAAACATACTCATACACTTCTCGTCATTTGAAATTTGTAAAAAATAATTAAGATACTACATTTTTTTCGGAAACTAAAGCCAAAATATAAAAAGATTACACCTATAAATGTGTTTCTCTTGCGAAGTTACATACACTATCGAAATTTCAGAACGATTGGTCCACAAATAAAATAATTTAAAAAATCATGAATTGTGTCCCTCTTGGGGGGTGGGGTGGTTCAAGTGGTCGTACACTCACAAAACTTGGGACATGTAAGCCCACTAGCTAAAGACTCTTTTTCAGCAATAAAAAGATATATGATCATTTTCACCAAAATCGATGGGTGTAATTATTTTGTAAGTTGTAATACCTCTGAATATAATAAATGAGTGGCTAGATACTTGGTAGACGGATGAAATATTTTTTGATCTATATAATTTGAGAGGTCGTTGTAGCAAGCGGCAAGTCGGGCAGAACGGATAGTTTTTTCCTTTTCCACTACAACTTCTAATATTCTAATATTTCATTCACAAATGAACTCTGCTTCAATTTTTTTTTCAAACAAATATATAGTATCCACAAATTACAAAATCGGGCAGTACATGCAATATATATAAATAGGCCATCGTGATTTGTGACACACTGCTGGCATGTTCACACAACGTTAACATTCTGAACTTTACATAAACTTAAAACTGGTGTTTTATTTATAAAACGTTAGTATTGATGGCTATTTCCCTGATTTGCTTATACCATATTACCATTGCCTCTTTTCAGCAGATTCAAATCACTAACTATTATTTATTACAAAGGATGCACTATGTGGAATGATGTTAGTGAAAAGATGAAGTGTACAGTGGGGGAGGATGGTCATCAATGGGATAAAAAACACAGAAAGATTGATATTTCATTTACTATGGGCAAAGTATGAAAAATAAAAAACTCATGTGTAATATGGATATTCCTTTATAAAATGAACTAACTCGAATGCTATCACATATTCTGTTGACTAGAAAAAAATTAAATAAAATACAAAAAAAATGTCCCATTGTATAACAGCACTGGTGAACAATGAGACAGTTCATCAAACTTGTATAATGTTGAGGTTATGGTCAAATTTCAAATCCGAATTATCTCTTTATGTTGTCCCACAAGCAGTTGGTTCATATAATATCAGTTTAATGTCCTCTAGCCTCACCGATGCCATGTCAGGAACATTTGTAAAATTAAGCTCATTGCACTCGAATATTCGCGTAACATCAATATTTCGTATTTTTCATGCTTTTGGCCAACAGAATACGTTTTAGAAATCGAATCGAATTCTACATGTTCATAAAACTTCATTTCCAACGTTTTCGGTAGAGAGTTAAGTTCTACAGACGAATGGATAAGGTAAATAAAGAGTTCTATACCAGACCAAGAACAATATAGTTCACAGGTCATCTACGGCGGATACTTTATGAAGTGATTTCGAAGGCCTTATCCTTAGTGGCACCAGCAAAAAGCTCTTCTTTCTTTTGTGAATCCGTTGCAATCATGTTGTGTCTTTTTCTTTTATTAGTGAAATTTGTTTTCTATGCAGTGCTTTGTGATGACCTCAGATTGCTAAAGCCCTTGAACATGGTCGAAAGTCCCGCTTCAGCTGGAAGCTCTGTTTCTACAAGAAGTCCTGAAGCTACAGTTCACGTTATTGTATCAAAAATAGATATTTATTGATTCATATGGAGTAACTAGACAGTTTGGTTGACAATAGGGCACTGTCCCATTGTTAACCAAATTTTCTGTCCCAATGATCACCATGACGCCATTTTGAAAGCATATGGGTATAGTAGCTCAACTACAAAAGTATAAAGGCAATACTTTCATATAATCATATTTTACATATTACTTAATATTATGTAAAAGTCCCGTAAGCATTATATGTTAAATTAACAGATTTATAACAATTGAAATAAAGTACGAAAAATTTAGTTTTCCCACCTCTAAAACACATTTTCGCTTTTACATAGGGCTGACTGCACCCCAACCGCTGAATGCAATGCGAGTAAATGCACTGAAGTATGCCTAATTTATCACTAAGATTTTGTTACAAATAGCCCTCAAATAAAATAGTTATTCAGCCTGTTTTATTGTTCCCAGTGTCCCATTGATGACCATCGTCCCCTAATGCTAATATCTTTTAATTTACTAATATTATAAAATCCATTTATAGCACTTATTGTGTGTTTAAGTATATTTTATTAACTTTACTACACAAATGTAGGTCCTATTTGTCTAACATTTTTTTATTTCAAATAGGTTGCAATAAAAAAATTAGCTTATCGGGATCTATTGACGATTATGACGTCACGAACACCGAACACCTCCATTGGTGTTATTTTTTCTACCGTATACAGCAAAACCTCGTTGTAGACCAGAGATACGTTCCAAGTTTGTTTGGTCTAGTAAGAAACTCACTTCAGCTGTTTCCTTATAGACCAAAAAAGTTTTCTATAAAAGTAAAGCGGTGACTTTAAAATTTCGATAGCTCTATTTGTTTATGATAACTTTAATGCCAAATTAATGGTGACTAACATACCAATTTTGAAGGGAAACACATTTAGAAACAGTATGAATTCTTTTGTTTCAATTAAAATGGATATATATTTTTTTCAATTAAATTAAATTATCACTGTATCTAGTTTTCTGTAACTTTTCACATCAATTTTTTTAGCACAGACTCTACCATTAAATCTGGAGTCGATTCTGCCTTATGTTTTATCCTAAAAACAGCATAAATTAATATAATACATCATTTAAATTAGAGATTTATCTTTAAAACAGCATCGTAATTATTACTCCTTCTAATATTTACACTATTTACACAAGAATAACTGTCAGGTGACAAAAATTGTGTTTTGTCTAGTACGAGGTTTTTTCCAGTACAGTTTTAAAATTTTCTTGGTCTAATAGGAGGTTTGTCTACTAGGAGGCTGGTCTAAAGTGAGGTTTTGCTGTACACTGTTGCTACATAATTTATCCGAGACATCACCTATCATTACATGTGTTTCTTTTCGTATTTTATGTGAACAGGTCAAATTTTTGTCACATTCAGCTTCAGTAATAGATGAGAGTTTGTACAGGTAACATCTAGTTTATAGTCCGTATGGTACAGGGGTGGAACTGTTATTGTGTAGGAGATAAATTTACCCTATGGCTGGAAATGTTCCGTAAGTTTCTAAGATTTTGGAGAATTTTGTCTCCTTCTAAATTAGGTTATATATATTTTGAAAGTAGATTTATAATAGAGATCTAGTTAGAATATGAGAGATTTATTAGAAAGATCTAGCTAAAACTGGGAGAGATCTATAATAAAGATCTAACAAGAATAGTCAGGATCTCTAGGAAAGATACAGTTAGAATAGTGGGAGATCTCAAAGAAAGATTTATCTAGGTAGCTAGTGTAAGATCTGTAGCAAAGATCTAGGTATATAGACAAGCGCTTTCAAAGTACCTACTGTGATTGCCATACCTCTGTTAAGTTCTCCTGTATTATAAAGTGATTCAATTTTATGCCAATTTTTTTCTGGAATATGGTAAATAAGCTATAGCCGATATGATCAAGTAGCGAGTTAATAAATTTAAAAAATATTTCAAATTTTCGAGTGGGTAGGTAGGATTTTTTCAGTGTACCGTGTGTTGTATTCTTGATTCCCTAATGTTAATAACTAACTAATTAAAATGGTAATTCCATAATTTTTCTTTTATTATCGAAAATATAGAGCTGTCCAATAATTCATAAATTTCCCTAATCATCATAATGTAATATAAATTGTAAATCATTTTTTATTAAAGAATTAATTTTAATATAAATAAGATCGTATAATATTTTGTTAAATTAAATTAACAATATTGTTTCATGGTTATTGTTTGTATACTATCAGATTTTATTTATATCAAAATTAATTAATTAATACTTTTATTTTTTTATTAAGTAAAATATAAAAATCCATGAAAAATCTATTTATTTATTTATTTACAAATGAATTTTCAATAAAATTTATATATTTATTATCTTGGTGCATATTTATAATTTACCTCGTATATCATCTAAAATAATCTTTGCATAGGTCAAACTATTTCGATATCTATTTCAAGTTCGGTAATCTTGTAACGCACGGTAATTCTACTCTTTACCCTATAAATATTAAAAACCTGTTCATATTTTAGGTAATAAGAATACTGTTTCAGATCACAGATGAGTTCTGATCGTGAGACGGATAGTACCGAAAAAGAAGATGATGAAACGATGAAGTACTGCTATTGGGACTTATCCGATACCTTATTGCTTCCTTTTAAAAAGCATACAGACAATCGTCCAAACTTATTGAACAAACACAATAGTAAATGGAGAATCAAATCTCGTTCACTTTCAAGTACATCAAATGATCGGAGAAGATTTCATGAGCGGGCGGGAAAATTTAGCAAGAATCCACCCAAAAGGGCAGCTGCTCGTAGATTCATTCCGTTTAAGTACTTCTTAAATAGAATTGGGCGCCATGCGAACTTCCCTGGCACGTGTGAATCTATATATCATGGTAGTTGGTGTGCCTCTAACAGAAAGAAGAGACCTGGTAATAAGTGGTTAGATAATGTATTGAGAATGGTGACCAATGCATACGATCCTAAGCGTAAAACCCCACTTCAATTTATCAGTAAAATGATAAAAGGACCTCTATTAAGTCCGATGGCAAGTAAGGAGGTTACCTACGTTGCCCCTAAGGATGGAAAATTCGCTGGAAAGTCGTACATCGTGAAGAGACTCGGAGATAATATGAAAAAAACTAAAGCTGATGACCTAGCTGAAAATGTAGCTAAAGGAGTATGCACTGACAAACTTTCAACCGACACTGAATATTCTAAAACCACGGACTTAGCTGAAGATGTGGCTAAAGAGATTGACAGGACCAATCTTCAAAAAGGTGAAGAACATTCTAAAACTATGGACCTTGTTGAAGATGTTGCTAAAAAAATCGACACTATCAAACTTCAAAAAGATGCCGAAGATTCTAAAACCACGGACTTAGCTGAAGGTGTGGCTAAAGATATTGAAAGTACCAAACTTGCAAAAGATGAAAAAGATTCTAAACCCATGAACTTAGCTGAGGATGTGAATAAAGAAATGGCCACTGCTAAACTTCAAAAATGTGCAGAAGGTTCTAAAACCGATGACACTGCAGTAAAAATTCTAACGCCTACAGGAGATTCCGAAGAGAAGAAGAATGATGATGAAGGGAGTGTAACTTCAACAAACCAACAAAATGCATTAAATGAATTGGTGGAAAGAAGGAATCTCTGTTATAGAATTAAAAAAAGAGTGTATTGGAAAAAATGAACAAGCATTTTTGACATTGAGACTAACAATTGAGGAATATGGTTATTATTGCGGAAAGATGTGACAAGCATGATATGTTAAAGGAGAAGACATTAAAAAAATAATTTTAGATATCTTTAGTAACATACCTAACACTGAGATCAAAACTAATGTATCTTGGAATATTGATCGTGTGGCGAACTTGTTTTTTTAACGGAATTTACTTCCGTTAGTCCTTTTAATGTAAACGAGATTCTTTTAAATTTTGAATGTTATAAACTAAAAGAATAACTTCTATGATGTGACTAAATTAAAAAATCAATCTGTTCTGGAGCCATTGTTGGATCTTGTTATTGTATATTTTTTAATTCGTTGTATTTTATCAAAATTTTAAATTTAAATTATTGTTTTTTCTGGTTTTTGACTTCTGGGTTTTCTGGCATTTATTAATTCTTTTACTGTAAAATGACTTTTTGGATAATGTTCATTGAATTGAATAGCTTAGAAGTAATCTATTGTAATACATTAAATTTTTTGATAAAATTCCATTTCTTAACATTCATATCTGTTGGGCGTGTTCTTCTGTGATAATATTATCCTATCTTACAATAAGGTATCATTACTTCTAACATATTTCAAATGCGCTCTAATAATGTTATTTAAAAAATTGTATCTGATTTTGTGTTTTTGAATACCTTATTGTATTAGATCTCAATATTCTGTATCATGTTTACTATGAAAATTGACTCTCATTTCACCCCTATTGACTTCAAGACGATATTCAACTTACCAAAGGTGCGAAATGTGTAATTTGTAAGTTGGTCTAGCCGTTTAGGAGCTTTGATTTTAATAAATATGATTGTTTTCGCTTCGTATTTTCGCTATCCTCTATTTTGTGATATAGCCACCAGGGGCTCTATCCTGAAGCTGTCTATGGTGAATGGAAGAGAAGGGGGGTGGCGTCCCTTAGGCCCCGAACTGTTGTAATTTGAATTATTGATTGTCTTTTTTCATTTTTACCATGTTTATCATTTTTTTAACGCAACTTGCAGTATTAGAGGATAGCGCTAGGGTTATGCTCTTCAACTACGAAGTCTTAGATTTTTGTGTTAGGTAGGCTCGTAGGCTTCATTTACTATCACCTCTTCATTTTCCTCTTTCATCCGTGAGTGCAGCCACCGGTGCTTGTGTCCTGTTTCGTCACATTCCTTGGTAAGTGACTGCATTCACGGAATAACTTTTCTGCATCGATGAGCATTGTCATCGACGGTGGTAAGTGACTTTGTTCATGGAGCCACTTTCCTATCTGACTTTTTCTTCTAGTTCCTTGTATTTAATTTCCTTTTGACGTCAGCGATATGGCCTTTGGTTCCGAAGCAGACGTTAAACCCCTATTAAATTAATTATTCACTTAATCAATATGGCCTTTGTTACAAAACAGACTTTTAAAAACCTATAATTAATATAATATGAGCCTCAATGACTCTTTCCTGATACTGTCTATGGTGAATGGAAGAACTGTTTCCTTGAGCCTGTACAGTTGTAATTTGGATTATTCATGGTTTTTTGCATTTTACCATGTTTATCATTTTTTTTTCGCTACTTGTAGTTTTAAAGGAGAGCGCTAGGGTTATGCTCTTTAAAATAGTTTTAGATTTAGGCAATAGGTAATAGACTCGTTGGCCTATTCACCTCTTCACTTTCCTCTTTCCCTCTTTAAGTGCAACCATCGGTGCTTGTGTCCCTTTTCGTCGCATTCTTTTGCAATTGACTGAATTCACAGAGTATCTTTTATACCTTCATGACCTTTGTCAGTGACACTTTCCTCAATGGCTGTTGCTTTAGTCCTTTGTATTTTATTTTGTTAGGTTCTGAAACGGACGTTAAATCTCCTTATTTAATAATAAATTGTATTGTCCTCGTTTATACTTTATAGAATTTATTTGAACAGTAAATGAAATTGAAAATAGGAAATATATTTATCCAATAGTGTCGAGTCAGATTTTTTTAAACGATTTTAAATCGTTATTGTAGAGCTGCATCACAGATACAACTAATAAAATAGTTATAGTAACTAATTAAATATTTATCAAATGCTGTGACACTTACACAGAATAAACGGTATTGGAAAATGCTGTTTAAAAATTGAAGGAAATGAAGTTTAATATAAAAATTGACTTTTCATAATTTTTTTTTGTAAACGCGATTGCTGCAAACTTTGAAGTATGCTTCTGTTAATAATATACAGGGCTGGAATATGAATATAACCAATTGATTAAATATGATTTGAAAAAAGGACGTGTATATAACGAAGCTGAAATATAAGTGAGATTAGTTGGTGTTACTGATATCATAAAATGCGCATTATTTGGAATATTTAAATGAAATACTGTTAATTGAACTTTACAGTTAACTTTAATGGAATAACCATCGTCTATTATAGTCTCTGCAGACTACCCTATTCTACATATATATCTACGAAGGGTAATGAAATTATTTACATAATGAACGCAACTTTTTTTGAACAGCGACACAAACTATGAGAACAAAAATAAACACTTAAGATAAAGCCTAACAAAAATATAATCAAAATTATAAACTTGAGTTACATTTACTAATCAAATGATGCTTCAAATTTTCAAAGTGGAAGCTTCTCCGGTTCTAGGTATATTCCACCCCGGTAAATTCCTCCCAGTGAACATTTAGTAAACTTTAGAAAGGGTCTAAACGTCTACTTCGGAGACGAAGGCCATATCGCTGACGTCAGAAAGAAATTTAATACAAAGGACTAGATGAAGCAGTCAGAAGATAAATTGGCTCCATGATCAAAATCACCTACCACCCGTTATCGGCAAAACTTATGTATGCTGAATCGTCCACGGACATTTCGTCCACGAAATCCGTTATTTTGTATTATATTTAATAAGTGTATTTATTTTATATGATATATTATTTATATATATTCAACAATATAAAAGTAGGAAACACGTAGAAATTCATGGTTTTTGCCTTAAATCTTATTGCAATCTTTTTCTCCTGCTGGCCAGCAACAGTAAAATAATAAAACTGACTGCTTACCAATTCTTTTGTCTATATTGATGTGCGTGTAGTTTGAGGTGTACTGTAAGGGGTAGTGTTTGTGTTTCGTCGTGTAGATGTATACTTTTTTTTATCATACACAGGCAGGCTTCGTTTTTATTATACCTGGTTCTTTTGAAATCTGCAATAATTTTCAGGCATGTCTCGATGTTATTATTACAGTACATAAACATAGAAAACAGAGACATTTTTGTGGTGTTTATTTCACGGTAACTACAATAGTCATCAATAGTATTTTCAGATGAGGTTATAAAAAGCACTTTTGGTTCAGAAATTAGAGTTTCATAACAGAATACTTCTTTAACGGTGACTGCATAAAATACATACATGATACTTATATACAATATACTACTAAAATTGACGACAGGCACTCGTAGAGTGCATACCTTCGCTGCCACTTGTAAATCTTGTAAATGACTTTGACCATCCAATAATACTTGAGTTATTAATGACCTTGACCTTCAGCTCGTTCGCTCTCAAAATTTAATTTAATGGTTCCTTGATAATGAACAATCGTTCAACTAAATTTCAGGCAATTTGATGGAATACTTTTTGAGTTATGCTAATAACGAAATAATAAATAAATGCCGTCATGAAAGTGCATATACCTTACCTTAATAGAGCATATGCCTTATTGTTAGGACATATGCGATTTTATTAATACATATGCTCTAACCAAAATATGATGCATCATATGCTTTTATGATAACTGCATATTGTCCCAGCCCTGTTAATGTATATTATTCATTTTGTAGAAAGTGGTTCCCAAACTTTTTCTGTCATCATATTCCCTGTTCAAGCATTTACTATAATTCATTTTTCTAGTGTGCCTACAAAAGTACTGTAACTTATAGTTACAGAGAAAAGTGGATAACAGTTAGTAATGATTAATTTGAAATAAAAGAGCTTTTCTTTGGTCTATTAAATCTTTTGGTTAGTAGGTAAAGTAATTATTTCACCCATGGCAGCTTCAAATCCCCCAAGGACAAATTTTCTCCTAGTTTGTAGGTCAAGGTAAATGTAGATCAAGGAATATGTCGATATATTTGTACATATGGATAGCTGAAATATCCGTAGTTTCATCATAATGTGTGAAGATTTATAATACCGGATATACATGTGTATACATAAAATACACATGCATACACAGTTGACGGACGCTTGGCAGAAGTACATTTGGCCGAAGAACACTTGGCCGAAGGCACTTGGCCGAAGGCACTTGGCCGAAGGCACTTGGCCGAAGGCACTTGGCCGAAGGCACTTGGCCGAAGGCACTTGGCCGAAGGCACTTGGCCGAAGGCACTTGGCCGAAGGCACTTGGCCGAAGGCACTTGGCCGAAGGCACTTGGCCGAAGGCACTTGGCCGAAGGCACTTGGCCGAAGGCACTTGGCCGAAGGCACTTGGCCGAAGGCACTTGGCCGAAGGCACTTGGCCGAAGGCACTTGGCCGAAGGCACTTGGCCGAAGGCACTTGGCCGAAGGCACTTGGCCGACGGCACTTGGCCGAAGGCACTTGGCCGAAGGACATTTGGCCGAAGGACACTTGGCTGAAGTACACTTGGCCGAAGGACATTTGGTCGTTGAACGGACGTTTGGCCGAACTGACATTTGGCCCAACTGACATTTGGCCGAACTGACATTTGGCTGAACTGACATTTGGCTGAACTGACATTTGGCCGAAAGGACATTTGGCCGAAAGGACATTTGGCCGAAAGGACATTTGACAGAAAGGGCATTTGGCCGAAATATATTTATTTGAATAAGTGGGATAGTAATATTATTTAATATAATCTAAACTAATAATTTCCCTCGTGTGTTTATTTATTTGTTTGTTTATTTATTTATTTGATGTCCGCTTTTACTTGACGGGTAGTAAACATGGAGAATGTAACTATGATACGCACGGGAATATATTGATATAATATTTATATTATTTTATTAAGTTTTTATTCGATTTTGTATGTTTTTATCTATATGAAGTAAATTATACTGTCCAGAAAATTTAATTTCAATTGAATTCATTCAATGTAACCGAGTAACAGATAATGAATTGGTATTGATGATAACCCGTTATTTTTAACGGAAAAGTACTCTAATAAAAATAATAACTTTGAATAATATAATAACCAATGATAACAATTTCAAAAGTATGAATAGAAGCATTTTTCCCACCTCCATAGCCCCCTTCACACTTGCTTTTTTCAACGCCACCTTTAAAAAAATGCTCATGGCAAAAATTTTAGCTGCAATTGATTTTAACGGCGCCCTTCACACTTGCGCTTTTTTACCAGCCTTTTTTTCTAACGCAAGTGTGAAGGGCTCCGTTAAAATCAATTGTAGCTAAAATGTTTGCCATGCGACTTTCTTAAAGGCAGCGTTGGAAAATTCAAGTGTGAAGGGGTCTTACATTTGCGATACAATCCTTGATTATGAAATAATTCAAAATGGTTGAGCAATATGGGATATATGCTTGTAGTTCGTAATATGGATACATGCATTATCTACATCTGAAAATCTATTTTCCTTTTTATAAAATGATTTTCAATTCGACAAAAATAAAAATTATAATCAAATAAACGGAGGCTGTAGTTCGTAATATGTATTTACATTGAATAAAAATCTTTTAGCTAAATGTCCGTTCGGCCAAATTTACGCCAGATCTACTTTCGGCCAATTGTCTCTCGACTAATGTCCGTTCGGCCAAATGTCCACCGGTCGAGAATCAGCGCTCGTGCATACACACATATATATATAATTCCACTTGTGAATAGTACTTATTTTAGAGACATACTGCATATTGTGAATAATAGATATTAGAGATCAATATTTCAATATTCTTTATAGCTCTCTACTAAAAGTATATAATTATGCACTACAAATTTTTCTCATTTTTCACTATATGGCATCGTTTGTGCCACGTTTTGAAACATGGGTCATCTAACGAGATTCCATGTGATAAAGAACACAATAGATAATTATCGTTTTGTGATCTTTTTGACTACTGATTCAGCATACAAGGATATACTAGTAATACAACAAAGTATAAAATAGTACTTAATTAGTACTAACGCAAAGTAGAAAACATAGAGAAAAAAGTAAATTTTATTGTATATTCGACTCGAAAATAGTTTTTGCATCTTATAATTTAAGCCTAAATAATCATACCTATTAGATAAACCTATAAATTAAAAATTTAGAGGAGGGGTAAAATTATACATTTACTAATTAGTTTTATAAGGGAATCAGAGTAATCAATTATGATATACATTGTCTCATCTAAATAAGGATTATTAAATAAAAGGATTCTTTTATAGCCACATCTGGTGATGAATCGTACATTTTTTCACAGGTTTGTCTCCGCCATCTTGTTATACACGTATTCCCATGAACGATGTACAAAGAACGTTAATATATCCGCGTGTAACGTTCATATAACAAAAATTTCAAAGATCTTATCAAATATATAAGATCTATTAATTAACAATCATAATTATATCAAAGATATACAGATGAGTTCCCTAGGAAAATCAGATTAACCAAATTATAAAAACTGTATCCGGTTGGTTCGTTTCCTGTGGATTTTCACTTTGTCAAATGCTCGAAGCAAAAACTATTCAGTGTAGATTCAGACGTGAAGAAACGAACATACTGTGTTTGTTGCCTAGGCCTATGCCTTTTGTGTTCCAGTTACGTATTCATATAGATTGTGTAGCAGTTACTCAGGCCTAAACATATGTGCTGTGATTTATACTTAGAACCATGGAAAATGAAGAGAAAAAGTAAGTTATTTATGTTTATTGCGTTAATTTGGTTTGTGATTGTGTACAGTATTTTAATTTTATGTAAATTTATAATGATTGGTCAATTGTTATGTACTATCAGGAAAAGAGTCTCTGTATAATCTTAATTTCACAAATGACTGTTTACTAATTTGCTAATATTTTCAAATTCTATAAATTGGTCGTCGTGCACTCAGACCAATTTTTTAGTTTCTACGATCACCAAAATTAACAAAATATAAATTTGACAAATGTTAAATTGGAACAATGTAAATATATTATGTGTATACGCCCAGTTGATGTACACAATATGTACACGTTATTAAGCTTGTGTATTCAGTTGATGAACGCGTTTTTTCATTTGCTGTACGCGTGTTTTCATTCGATGTACGCGTTTTTTCATTCGATGTACGCGTTTTTTCATTCGATGAACGCGTTTTTTCATTTGATGTATACGTTTTTTCATTTGCTGTACACGTTTTTTCATTCGATGTACACGTTTTTTCATTTGATGTATACGTTTTTTCATTTGCTGTACACGTTTTTTCATTTGATGTACACGTTTTTTTATTTGATGTACACGTTTTTTCATTTGATGTACACGTTTTTTTATTTGATGTACACGTTTTTTCATTTGATGTACACGTTTTTTCATTCGATGTACACGTTTTTTCATTTGCTGTACACGTTTTTTCATTCGATGTACACGTTTTTTCATTTGATGTACACGTTTTTTCATTTGATGTACACGTTTTTTCATTTGATGTACACGTTTTTTCATTTGATGTACACGTTTTTTTCATTTGCTGTACACGTTTTTTCATTTGATGTACATGTTTTTTCATTCGATGTACACGTTTTTTCATTTGATGTACACGTTTTTTCATTTGATGTACACGTTTTTTCATTCGATGTACACGTTTTTTTCATTTGATGTACACGTTTTTTTTCCAGTTGATGTACACGTTAGTCAGTTGATGTGTACGTTATTGAGTTGATGTGCACGTTAATTATTTGATGTACACATTTAATTGTTTTTCCACTGCATGTGCACCTGCGCACATAATTAATTAGTATAAAGTATAAATGATTTTATTTCAGTGGCAAATAAAAAAATATCATGTTTTTCAATATAATCAGCTAAATTAAGTAGCTATCTAATATCATATAATTTATTCGATTAAAAATGGTTAAATTCATATAATTATTTTGGAAATTGTTCATTATTCAATATATTATATAAGAACCTAAAATTATATTAATTATTGCCAT
>CANNZV010002641.1:0-89857 GCA_947561585.1 Caprella mutica | reverse complement strand
CATGCTCATCAATTCATAATAAATGCCCAAAAGTATATCTAGGTTACCACATAGCAGATCTATATCACAATTATTCATGGTAGCTACATATATGTAGGTATAAATAAAAAGAATATAATTTTTGAAGTGATACTTAGATTCTTAAATTCAGTATAAGAGTCTTGTCTTTTTCTTTCCTTGCATTTCGTGGTTATAGAAAAATTTAAAATAGTACATTTAATTGCACGTAAAAATAATAATATAGAACCATTTTTGGTATGATTTATAGTTTTATACTCAGTAACCTTAGCTCCAATGAACAGAGTGATAAAATTTGAAGATGAGGGGACCTTTTAAGAAATTGTGTAACTGGTGTAAGTTTTTCCAGATTTGCAAATTTTAAAAGTGTCTTTTCCAGATCTTGTTTAGGCGTGTAACTTTGTGGACCTCCTTCGTTTTCATTCAATATGGGTTAACATAGTTGCCAATATAAATTAATCCCGATATGCTCAAAAACTTGAGTGAACAATAAGATTTCCAATCAGTCAATAGTATTGATGTGAACGTTGTGTTAGCTACATATTGTTTACTAAGTAAATTTCTGGATAATCTTCATTACTCAACATTCAGTTTGCTTTAATCTAAATTGACCATCTTATACAGACTAAAATTGCTTTGAATTGAATGGTTCATTCAGTCTCAAACTTCCATCACAAACTGTTATTAATTCTATTTTTTCCATTTTCCCAATTAGGTTTAGGCATCATCACAAATAAGAAGATCAAGCAGGGACAATTCATTGCATATTATCGTGGTGATTTGAGAAACAAAGACCCTGGTTCAGATGATATTTATGTTTTTGAGACGAGAAGAAGAGGAAAGAAAGTATGGTATGTTGATGAATAACTATAATTGTTCCAATTGTCAACCTGCTGTGGATTAGTCGATGACTGTCATTTTGATTAATATTGAGTTCTAGTTCAAAAGTTTTAAGCTAGAACGATGTAGTAATGTAGAACTGTCTAGTATATTTTTTTATTAATACATTGAAAGGTAATGTCATCTACATATGATAACTGTCTTGTTGACTAACACTCAGTTGCTCGTGTGAGGACATAACCTCTAGAAAAATACCATCTCACTCAAGCTGTTGAAGTTGTCTATAATATCAGTGGCCTTTTCATTTTACAGATTCATTTGATGTGCTCTTTTTTCGAATTAATGATTTCTATTTTCACAGGTATAGATTTATTAAATAATTTAAAAAAATATAGGTGAAAATTGTTGATATTTTTCAGGTTCGATGCTTCAGATAAGAAATATGAAGCAAGATATTTCAATGATGGATTCACATATAGTAACATGGCTGTTAAATCAATAACAGTTGATGGCATTACTTATCCTGTTTTCTTTGCAAAACGCACCATCGAGAAGGGCGAGGAACTTACGTACGACTACGGTCCAGGCCACTATCCCTGGCGAGGTTTGTGTAATTTTCTTTTTTTTATCCATTTTAATTCTCTCCATGCAATTCTTCCTAAAGCTATGTGAGGTTATATATAGTAGCTAGGTCTCCTTGGGTTTTGTGAAGTAGGTTCTTGATAAGTTGTGTGTTCCTCCCTGCTTCTAGCTTATTAAGCCCCTCTGCTTCCTGTATCATAATTTATCATTCTTTCCATTTAAGATTGCAATAATAGTCATCAGGAGCTCTATCCTGAAACTGTCTGTGGTGAATGGAAGAGAGGATGGGGCCTGCCTTGGGCCCCGAGCTGTTGTTATTCGGATAAGCTATGTATGTTTTGTCTTTTTTCATTTTTACAATGTGTGTAATTTTTGCAATGCTACTTACAGTTGTAGAGGATATCGCTAGGGTTATGTTCTTCAACTACAATGCCTTAGATTTTTGTTAGGTAGGCTCGTAGGCTTCATTCAATATCACCTCTTCATTTTCCTCTTCCATCCGTGAGTGCAGACATTGGTGCTTGTGTCCCTTTTTGTCACATTCCTTGGTAAGTGACAGTATTCATGGAGTAGCTTTTTGCCTCCATGAGCACTGTCACCGTCGATGGTAGGTGACTTTGTTCATGGAGCCACTTTCCTTTCAGTAAACTGTTTGAGAATTTATATTCAGTTGATTATTTTCTAAAACGAAGAATTGATTTGTTAAAATTGTTCAGTTAATTATTTTCCTGCTATGTGAAATTTCAATGATTATTGAACTAATCATTCCATTTATTCTTTCAGATGATGAAATGAACGTGTTGGATCATCAACCTGCAAATCTTCCACAACACAATCTCTCGATCACTGCATTAGATTTTAGTGGTAGAACTGACGATGTCGATACGGGCCCTCTACTGGTTGAAAATCCGCTGACAGAAGAACCTGCAAATCTTCCACAACACAATCTCTCGATTACTGCATTAGATTTTAGTGGTAGAACTGACGATGTCGATACGGGCCCTCTACTGGTTGAAAATCCGCTGACAGAAGAACCTGCAAATCTTCCACAACACAATCTCTCGATTACTGCATTAGATTTTAGTGGTAGAACTGACGATGTCGATACGGGCCCTCTACTGGTTGAAAATCCGCTGACAGAAGAACCTGCAAATCTTCCACAACACAATCTCTCGATTACTGCATTAGATTTTAGTGGTAGAACTGACGATGTCGATACGGGCCCTCTACTGGTTGAAAATCCGCTGACAGAAGAACCTGCAAATCTTCCACAACACAATCTCTCGATCACTGCATTAGATTTTAGTGGTAGAACTGACGATGTCGATACGGGCCCTCTACTGGTTGAAAATCCGCTGACAGAAGAACCTGCAAATCTTCCACAACACAATCTCTCGATTACTGCATTAGATTTTAGTGGTAGAACTGACGATGTCGATACGGGCCCTCTACTGGTTGAAAATCCGCTGACAGAAGAACCTGCAAATCTTCCACAACACAATCTCTCGATTACTGCATTAGATTTTAGTGGTAGAACTGACGATGTCGATACGGGCCCTCTACTGGTTGAAAATCCACAGACGGAAGAACCTGCAAATCCTCCACAACACAATCTCTCTATTCCTGTATTTGATTCCTGCCCCATTTTGTTGTCACAGAAGGAGAAAAAGATTGTTGGGATAGAGCATAGGATAACCTCAAGACTCAGAGAGAAAAAGTAAGTATGGTATGCATATTTTGAGAGTTAGTTGAATAATTAATATAATCATATGATTTGTTGATCTAACTATAACTCATCATTAGCTATCTGTTATGTTTAAGTTATGGATTTATGATGTCAATCACTTTGTTAGGCAATCACCTTGTTCATTCATAATAAACTCTATATATTTTTTCAGTTATCTCATCACGTGTTGATATAGAAATGTCTCGCTCTTTCCTTCCTAAATTCATATTTTTTTAAGATATTCCATGTTCACGAGTTCTATGCTGATATCGTTCAGTAAAAAGATCTCAAAAGTTCTCTAGATGATTGAATATCGTAGTTCAATTTATATTTATGATGCGGTCTTTCTACAATGCGAATTATATCTCTGATACGATGATCAGTTTTACTGTCATTCCTATATTCATTGTCAATGATCAGCATGTAAATCAATATATCTTGCTCGTGGACTTTTTCACCTGCTATTCATATGTTTATGAGTTTACTTCGAAGATCAATTTATTCTCATTTTCTGCGAACTATTTTTAATATCTGTAAGCTAATGAGTTTCATTGAATTACAGAAGTAGAGATGAAGATGCTTCAAAGCAGATGAAGCTGGCAGAGAATGCTATTAGAGAAGGGAGGATACATTATGAAGATTTGAATATAGTTCCAATTCCGAGGAAAGGTGGGTGAATGTTTCAGTTCAATCTAGTTCATAAGTTTGTTATCATGAATCGCAATCATTCACAAAGAGACAAAAGTGGATATACTCACCAGATTTAGTTGAATAATAAATATTTGCAACTGGGCTGTAGAAATGTTTTGTGTGTTTACCATAAAAGTTTTTTTGGCTTCATGTACTCATCGCCTTCTAGTGAGATCCAAACCTAGTCTTATTTTGGTCCACAACCAATGTTTTCTCTATAGAATGAATGTTATCCAAGGAACTTTGTTATCTTTCTTCTTGTGGTTGGAGGCATCTAGAGGCATTAGGTAAACATCAGGTAGACTCATAGGGGAGCTGTTTATGAATAGCTCAAAGACTTACTTTCCATTGAACGTTTATTGTGGAACTGAGGCTAAATAACTAATAACCGTTAACGTGATCAAATTTATCATGTATTCTATTCATAATTGTTCATATAAGAGAGGTAACGCCAATTTGTAATCGTTCTGATAAATTAATAAGACTAGCTCCTAGTACTTACACATGCTCATCAATTCATAATAAATGCCCAAAAGTATATCTAGGTTACCACATAGCAGATCTATATCACAATTATTCATGGTAGCTACATATATGTAGGTATAAATAAAAAGAATATAATTTTTGAAGTGATAATTAGATTCTTAAATTCAGTATAAGAGTCTTGTCTTTTTCTTTCCTTGCATTTCGTGGTTATAGAAAAATTTAAAATAGTACATTTAATTGCACGTAAAAATAATAATATAGAACCATTTTTGGTATGATTTATAGTTTTATACTCAGTAACCTTAGCTCCAATGAACAGAGTGATAAAATTTGAAGATGAGGGGACCTTTTAAGAAATTGTGTAACTTGTGTAAGTTTTTCCAGATTTGCAAATTTTAAAAGTGTCTTTTCCAGATCTTGTTTAGGCGTGTAACTTTGTGGACCTCCTTCGTTTTCATTCAATATGGGTTAACATAGTTGCCAATATAAATTAATCCCGATATGCTCAAAAACTTGAGTGAACAATAAGATTTCCAATCAGTCAATAGTATTGATGTGAACGTTGTGTTAGCTACATATTGTTTACTAAGTAAATTTCTGGATAATCTTCATTACTCAACATTCAGTTTGCTTTAATCTAAATTGACCATCTTATACAGACTAAAATTGCTTTGAATTGAATGGTTCATTCAGTCTCAAACTTCCATCACAAACTGTTATTAATTCTATTTTTTCCATTTTCCCAATTAGGTTTAGGCATCATCACAAATAAGAAGATCAAGCAGGGACAATTCATTGCATATTATCGTGGTGATTTGAGAAACAAAGACCCTGGTTCAGATGATATTTATGTTTTTGAGACGAGAAGAAGAGGAAAGAAAGTATGGTATGTTGATGAATAACTATAATTGTTCCAATTGTCAACCTGCTGTGGATTAGTCGATGACTGTCATTTTGATTAATATTGAGTTCTAGTTCAAAAGTTTTAAGCTAGAACGATGTAGTAATGTAGAACTGTCTAGTATATTTTTTTATTAATACATTGAAAGGTAATGTCATCTACATATGATAACTGTCTTGTTGACTAACACTCAGTTGCTCGTGTGAGGACATAACCTCTAGAAAAATACCATCTCACTCAAGCTGTTGAAGTTGTCTATAATATCAGTGGCCTTTTCATTTTACAGATTCATTTGATGTGCTCTTTTTTCGAATTAATGATTTCTATTTTCACAGGTATAGATTTATTAAATAATTTAAAAAAATATAGGTGAAAATTGTTGATATTTTTCAGGTTCGATGCTTCAGATAAGAAATATGAAGCAAGATATTTCAATGATGGATTCACATATAGTAACATGGCTGTTAAATCAATAACAGTTGATGGCATTACTTATCCTGTTTTCTTTGCAAAACGCACCATCGAGAAGGGCGAGGAACTTACGTACGACTACGGTCCAGGCCACTATCCCTGGCGAGGTTTGTGTAATATTCTTTTTTTTATCCATTTTAATTCTCTCCATGCAATTCTTCCTAAAGCTATGTGAGGTTATATATAGTAGCTAGGTCTCCTTGGGTTTTGTGAAGTAGGTTCTTGATAAGTTGTGTGTTCCTCCCTGCTTCTAGCTTATTAAGCCCCTCTGCTTCCTGTATCATAATTTATCATTCTTTCCATTTAAGATTGCAATAATAGTCATCAGGAGCTCTATCCTGAAACTGTCTGTGGTGAATGGAAGAGAGGATGGGGCCTGCCTTGGGCCCCGAGCTGTTGTAATTCGGATAAGCTATGTATGTATTGTCTTTTTTCATCTTTACAATGTGTGTAATTTTTGCAATGCTACTTACAGTTGTAGAAATATTGCTAGGGTTATGTTCTTCAACTACAATGCCTTAGATTTTTGTTAGGTAGGCTCGTAGGCTTCATTCAATATCACCTCTTGATTTTCCTCTTCCATCCGTGAGTGCAGACATTGGTGCTTGTGTCCCATTTTGTCACATTCCTTGGTAAGTGACAGTATTCATGGAGTAGCTTTTTGCCTCCATGAGCACTGTCACCGTCGATGGTAGGTGACTTTGTTCATGGAGCCACTTTCCTTTCAGTAAACTGTTTGAGAATTTATATTCAGTTGATTATTTTCTAAAACGAAGAATTGATTTGTTAAAATTGTTCAGTTAATTATTTTCCTGCTATGTGAAATTTCAATGATTATTGAACTAATCATTCCATTTATTCTTTCAGATGATGAAATGAACGTGTTGGATCATCAACCTGCAAATCTTCCACAACACAATCTCTCGATCACTGCATTAGATTTTAGTGGTAGAACTGACGATGTCGATACGGGCCCTCTACTGGTTGAAAATCCGCTGACAGAAGAACCTGCAAATCTTCCACAACACAATCTCTCGATTACTGCATTAGATTTTAGTGGTAGAACTGACGATGTCGATACGGGCCCTCTACTGGTTAAAAATCCACAGACGGAAGAACCTGCAAATCCTCCACAACACAATCTCTCTATTCCTGTATTTGATTCCTGCCCCATTTTGTTGTCACAGAAGGAGAAAAAGATTGTTGGGATAGAGCATAGGATAACCTCAAGACTCAGAGAGAAAAAGTAAGTATGGTATGCATATTTTGAGAGTTAGTTGAATAATCAATATAATCATATGATTTGTTGATCTAACTATAACTCATCATTAGCTATCTGTTATGTTTAAGTTATGGATTTATGATGTCAATCACTTTGTTAGGCAATCACCTTGTTCATTCATAATAAACTCTATATATTTTTTCAGTTATCTCATCACGTGTTGATATAGAAATGTCTCGCTTTTTCCTTCCTAAATTCATATTTTTTTAAGATATTCCATGTTCACGAGTTCTATGCTGATATCGTTCAGTAAAAAGATCTCAAAAGTTCTCTAGATGATTGAATATCGTAGTTCAATTTATATTTATGATGAGGTCTTTCTACAATGCGAATTATATCTCTGATACGATGATCAGTTTTACTGTCATTCCTATATTCATTGTCAATGATCAGCATGTAAATCAATATATCTTGCTCGTGGACTTTTTCACCTGCTATTTATATGTTTATGAGTTTACTTCGAAGATCAATTTATTCTCATTTTCTGCGAACTATTTTTAATATCTGTAAGCTAATGAGTTTCATTGAATTACAGAAGTAGAGATGAAGATGCTTCAAAGCAGATGAAGCTGGCAGAGAATGCTATTAGAGAAGGGAGGATACATTATGAAGATTTGAATATAGTTCCAATTCCGAGGAAAGGTGGGTGAATGTTTCAGTTCAATCTAGTTCATAAGTTTGTTATCATGAATCGCAATCATTCACAAAGAGACAAAAGTGGATATACTCACCAGATTTAGTTGAATAATAAATATTTGCAACTGGGCTGTAGGAATGTTTTGTGTGTTTACCATAAAAGTTTTTTTGGCTTCATGTACTCATCGCCTTCTAGTGAGATCCAAACCTAGTCTTATTTTGGTCCACAACCAATGTTTTCTCTATAGAATGAATGTTATCCAAGGAACTTTGTTATCTTTCTTCTTGTGGTTGGAGGCATCTAGAGGCATTAGGTAAACATTAGGTAGACTCTTAGGGGAGCTGTTTATGAATAGCTCAAAGAGTTACTTTCCATTGAACGTTTATTGTGGAACTGAGGCTAAATAACTAATAACTGTTAACGTGATCAAATTTATCATGTATTCTATTCATAATTGTTCATATAAGAGAGGTAACGCCAATTTGTAATCGTTCTGATAAATTAATAAGACTAGCTCCTAGTACTTACACATGCTCATCAATTCATAATAAATGCCCAAAAGTATATCTAGGTTACCACATAGCAGATCTATATCACAATTATTCATGGTAGCTACATATATGTAGGTATAAATAAAAAGAATATAATTTTTGAAGTGATACTTAGATTCTTAAATTCAGTATAAGAGTCTTGTCTTTTTCTTTCCTTGCATTTCGTGGTTATAGAAAAATTTAAAATAGTACATTTAATTGCACGTAAAAATAATAATATAGAACCATTTTTGGTATGATTTATAGTTTTATACTCAGTAACCTTAGCTCCAATGAACAGAGTGATAAAATTTGAAGATGAGGGGACCTTTTAAGAAATTGTGTAACTGGTGTAAGTTTTTCCAGATTTGCAAATTTTAAAAGTGTCTTTTCCAGATCTTGTTTAAGCGTGTAACTTTGTGGACCTCCTTCGTTTTCATTCAATATGGGTTAACATAGTTGCCAATATAAATTAATCCCGATATGCTCAAAAACTTGAGTGAACAATAAGATTTCCAATCAGTCAATAGTATTGATGTGAACGTTGTGTTAGCTACATATTGTTTACTAAGTAAATTTCTGGATAATCTTCATTATTCAACATTCAGTTTGCTTTAATCTAAATTGACCATCTTATACTGACTAAAATTGCTTTGAATTGAATGGTTCATTCAGTCTCAAACTTCCATCACAAACTGTTATTAATTCTATTTTTTCCATTTTCCCAATTAGGTTTAGGCATCATCACAAATAAGAAGATAAAGCAGGGACAATTCATTGCATATTATCGTGGTGATTTGAGAAACAAAGACCCTGGTTCAGATGATATTTATGTTTTTGAGACGAGAAGAAGAGGAAAGAAAGTATGGTATGTTGATGAATAACTATAATTGTTCCAATTGTCAACCTGCTGTGGATTAGTCGATGACTGTCATTTTGATTAATATTGAGTTCTAGTTCAAAAGTTTTAAGCTAGAACGATGTAGTAATGTAGAACTGTCTAGTATATTTTTTTATTAATACATTGAAAGGTAATGTCATCTACATATGATAACTGTCTTGTTGACTAACACTCAGTTGCTCGTGTGAGGACATAACCTCTAGAAAAATACCATCTCACTCAAGCTGTTGAAGTTGTCTATAATATCAGTGGCCTTTTCATTTTACAGATTCATTTGATGTGCTCTTTTTTCGAATTTATGATTTCTATTTTCACAGGTATAGATTTATTAAATAATTTAAAAAAATATAGGTGAAAATTGTTGATATTTTTCAGGTTCGATGCTTCAGATAAGAAATATGAAGCAAGATATTTCAATGATGGATTCACATATAGTAACATGGCTGTTAAATCAATAACAGTTGATGGCATTACTTATCCTGTTTTCTTTGCAAAACGCACCATCGAGAAGGGCGAGGAACTTACGTACGACTACGGTCCAGGCCACTATCCCTGGCGAGGTTTGTGTAATTTTCTTTTTTTTATCCATTTTAATTCTCTCCATGCAATTCTTCCTAAAGCTATGTGAGGTTATATATAGTAGCTAGGTCTCCTTGGGTTTTGTGAAGTAGGTTCTTGATAAGTTGTGTGTTCCTCCCTGCTTCTAGCTTATTAAGCCCCTCTGCTTCCTGTATCATAATTTATCATTCTTTCCATTTAAGATTGCAATAATAGTCATCAGGAGCTCTATCCTGAAACTGTCTGTGGTGAATGGAAGAGAGGATGGGGCCTGCCTTGGGCCCCGAGCTGTTGTAATTCGGATAAGCTATGTATGTATTGTCTTTTTTCATTTTTACAATGTGTGTAATTTTTGCAATGCTACTTACAGTTGTAGAGGATATCGCTAGGGTTATGTTCTTCAACTACAATGCCTTAGATTTTTGTTAGGTAGGCTCGTAGGCTTCATTCAATATCACCTCTTCATTTTCCTCTTCCATCCGTGAGTGCAGACATTGGTGCTTGTGTCCCTTTTTGTCACATTCCTTGGTAAGTGACAGTATTCATGGAGTAGCTTTTTGCCTCCATGAGCACTGTCACCGTCGATGGTAGGTGACTTTGTTCATGGAGCCACTTTCCTTTCAGTAAACTGTTTGAAAATTTATATTCAGTTGATTATTTTCTAAAACGAAGAATTGATTTGTTAAAATTGTTCAGTTAATTATTTTCCTGCTATGTGAAATTTCAATGATTATTGAACTAATCATTCCATTTATTCTTTCAGATGATGAAATGAACGTGTTGGATCATCAACCTGCAAATCTTCCACAACACAATCTCTCGATCACTGCATTAGATTTTAGTAGTAGAACTGACGATGTCGATACGGGCCCTCTACTGGTTGAAAATCCGCTGACAGAAGAACCTGCAAATCTTCCACAACACAATCTCTCGATTACTGCATTAGATTTTAGTGGTAGAACTGACGATGTCGATACGGGCCCTCTACTGATTGAAAATCCACAGACGGAAGAACCTGCAAATCCTCCACAACACAATCTCTCTATTCCTGTATTTGATTCCTGCCCCATTTTGTTGTCACAGAAGGAGAAAAAGATTGTTGGGATAGAGCATAGGATAACCTCAAGACTCAGAGAGAAAAAGTAAGTATGGTATGCATATTTTGAGAGTTAGTTGAATAATCAATATAATCATATGATTTGTTGATCTAACTATAACTCATCATTAGCTATCTGTTATGTTTAAGTTATGGATTTATGATGTCAATCACTTTGTTAGGCAATCACCTTGTTCATTCATAATAAACTCTATATATTTTTTCAGTTATCTCATCACGTGTTGATATAGAAATGTCTCGCTTTTTCCTTCCTAAATTCATATTTTTTTAAGATATTCCATGTTCTCGAGTTCTATGCTGATATCGTTCAGTAAAAAGATCTCAAAAGTTCTCTAGATGATTGAATATCGTAGTTCAATTTATATTTATGATGAGGTCTTTCTACAATGCGAATTATATCTCTGATACGATGATCAGTTTTACTGTCATTCCTATATTCATTGTCAATGATCAGCATGTAAATCAATATATCTTGCTCGTGGACTTTTTCACCTGCTATTTATATGTTTATGAGTTTACTTCGAAGATCAATTTATTCTCATTTTCTGCGAACTATTTTTAATATCTGTAAGCTAATGAGTTTCATTGAATTACAGAAGTAGAGATGAAGATGCTTCAAAGCAGATGAAGCTGGCAGAGAATGCTATTAGAGAAGGGAGGATACATTATGAAGATTTGAATATAGTTCCAATTCCGAGGAAAGGTGGGTGAATGTTTCAGTTCAATCTAGTTCATAAGTTTGTTATCATGAATCGCAATCATTCACAAAGAGACAAAAGTGGATATACTCACCAGATTTAGTTGAATAATAAATATTTGCAACTGGGCTGTCGAAATGTTTTGTGTGTTTACCATAAAAGTTTTTTTGGCTTCATGTACTCATCGCCTTCTAGTGAGATCCAAACCTAGTCTTATTTTGGTCCACAACCAATGTTTTCTCTATAGAATGAATGTTATCCAAGGAACTTTGTTATCTTTCTTCTTGTGGTTGGAGGCATCTAGAGGCATTAGGTAAACATCAGGTAGACTCTTAGGGGAGCTGTTTATGAATAGCTCAAAGACTTACTTTCCATTGAACGTTTATTGTGGAACTGAGGCTAAATAACTAATAACCGTTAACGTGATCAAATTTATCATGTATTCTATTCATAATTGTTCATATAAGAGAGGTAACGCCAATTTGTAATCGTTCTGATAAATTAATAAGACTAGCTCCTAGTACTTACACATGCTCATCAATTCATAATAAATGCCCAAAAGTATATCTAGGTTACCACATAGCAGATCTATATCACAATTATTCATGGTAGCTACATATATGTAGGTATAAATAAAAAGAATATAATTTTTGAAGTGATAATTAGATTCTTAAATTCAGTATAAGAGTCTTGTCTTTTTCTTTCCTTGCATTTCGTGGTTATAGAAAAATTTAAAATAGTACATTTAATTGCACGTAAAAATAATAATATAGAACCATTTTTGGTATGATTTATAGTTTTATACTCAGTAACCTTAGCTCCAATGAACAGAGTGATAAAATTTGAAGATGAGGGGACCTTTTAAGAAATTGTGTAACTGGTGTAAGTTTTTCCAGATTTGCAAATTTTAAAAGTGTCTTTTCCAGATCTTGTTTAAGCGTGTAACTTTGTGGACCTCCTTCGTTTTCATTCAATATGGGTTAACATAGTTGCCAATATAAATTAATCCCGATATGCTCAAAAACTTGAGTGAACAATAAGATTTCCAATCAGTCAATAGTATTGATGTGAAAGTTTGTGTTAGCTACATATTGTTTACTAAGTAAATTTCTGGATAATCTTCATTACTCAACATTCAGTTTGCTTTAATCTAAATTGACCATCTTATACAGACTAAAATTGCTTTGAATTGAATGGTTCATTCAGTCTCAAACTTCCATCACAAACTGTTATTAATTCTATTTTTTCCATTTTCCCAATTAGGTTCAGGCATCATCACAAATAAGAAGATCAAGCAGGGACAATTCATTGCATATTATCGTGGTGATTTGAGAAACAAAGACCCTGGTTCAGATGATATTTATGTTTTTGAGACGAGAAGAAGAGGAAAGAAAGTATGGTATGTTGATGAATAACTATAATTGTTCCAATTGTCAACCTGCTGTGGATTAGTCGATGACTGTCATTTTGATTAATATTGAGTTCTAGTTCAAAAGTTTTAAGCTAGAACGATGTAGTAATGTAGAACTGTCTAGTATATTTCTTTATTAATACATTGAAAGGTAATGTCATCTACATATGATAACTGTCTTGTTGACTAACACTCAGTTGCTCGTGTGAGGACATAACCTCTAGAAAAATACCATCTCACTCAAGCTGTTGAAGTTGTCTATAATATCAGTGGCCTTTTCATTTTACAGATTCATTTGATGTGCTCTTTTTTCGAATTAATGATTTCTATTTTCACAGGTATAGATTTATTAAATAATTTAAAAAAATATAGGTGAAAATTGTTGATATTTTTCAGGTTCGATGCTTCAGATAAGAAATATGAAGCAAGATATTTCAATGATGGATTCACATATAGTAACATGGCTGTTAAATCAATAACAGTTGATGGCATTACTTATCCTGTTTTCTTTGCAAAACGCACCATCGAGAAGGGCGAGGAACTTACGTACGACTACGGTCCAGGCCACTATCCCTGGCGAGGTTTGTGTAATTTTCTTTTTTTTATCCATTTTAATTCTCTCCATGCAATTCTTCCTAAAGCTATGTGAGGTTATATATAGTAGCTAGGTCTCCTTGGGTTTTGTGAAGTAGGTTCTTGATAAGTTGTGTGTTCCTCCCTGCTTCTAGCTTATTAAGCCCCTCTGCTTCCTGTATCATAATTTATCATTCTTTCCATTTAAGATTGCAATAATAGTCATCAGGAGCTCTATCCTGAAACTGTCTGTGGTGAATGGAAGAGAGGATGGGGCCTGCCTTGGGCCCCGAGCTGTTGTAATTCGGATAAGCTATGTATGTATTGTCTTTTTTCATTTTTACAATGTGTGTAATTTTTGCAATGCTACTTACAGTTGTAGAGGATATCGCTAGGGTTATGTTCTTCAACTACAATGCCTTAGATTTTTGTTAGGTAGGCTCGTAGGCTTCATTCAATATCACCTCTTCATTTTCCTCTTCCATCCGTGAGTGCAGACATTGGTGCTTGTGTCCCTTTTTGTCACATTCCTTGGTAAGTGACAGTATTCATGGAGTAGCTTTTTGCCTCCATGAGCACTGTCACCGTCGATGGTAGGTGACTTTGTTCATGGAGCCACTTTCCTTTCAGTAAACTGTTTGAGAATTTATATTCAGTTGATTATTTTCTAAAACGAAGAATTGATTTGTTAAAATTGTTCAGTTAATTATTTTCCTGCTATGTGAAATTTCAATGATTATTGAACTAATCATTCCATTTATTCTTTCAGATGATGAAATGAACGTGTTGGATCATCAACCTGCAAATCTTCCACAACACAATCTCTCGATCACTGCATTAGATTTTAGTGGTAGAACTGACGATGTCGATACGGGCCCTCTACTGGTTGAAAATCCGCTGACAGAAGAACCTGCAAATCTTCCACAACACAATCTCTCGATTACTGCATTAGATTTTAGTGGTAGAACTGACGATGTCGATACGGGCCCTCTACTGGTTGAAAATCCACAGACGGAAGAACCTGCAAATCCTCCACAACACAATCTCTCTATTCCTGTATTTGATTCCTGCCCCATTTTGTTGTCACAGAAGGAGAAAAAGATTGTTGGGATAGAGCATAGGATAACCTCAAGACTCAGAGAGAAAAAGTAAGTATGGTATGCATATTTTGAGAGTTAGTTGAATAATCAATATAATCATATGATTTGCTGATCTAACTATAACTCATCATTAGCTATCTGTTATGTTTAAGTTATGGATTTATGATGTCAATCACTTTGTTAGGCAATCACCTTGTTCATTCATAATAAACTCTATATATTTTTTCAGTTATCTCATCACGTGTTGATATAGAAATGTCTCGCTTTTTCCTTCCTAAATTCATATTTTTTTAAGATATTCCATGTTCACGAGTTCTATGCTGATATCGTTCAGTAAAAAGATCTCAAAAGTTCTCTAGATGATTGAATATCGTAGTTCAATTTATATTTATGATGAGGTCTTTCTACAATGCGAATTATATCTCTGATACGATGATCAGTTTTACTGTCATTCCTATATTCATTGTCAATGATCAGCATGTAAATCAATATATCTTGCTCGTGGACTTTTTCACCTGCTATTTATATGTTTATGAGTTTACTTCGAAGATCAATTTATTCTCATTTTCTGCGTACTATTTTTAATATCTGTAAGCTAATGAGTTTCATTGAATTACAGAAGTAGAGATGAAGATGCTTCAAAGCAGATGAAGCTGGCAGAGAATGCTATTAGAGAAGGGAGGATACATTATGAAGATTTGAATATAGTTCCAATTCCGAGGAAAGGTGGGTGAATGTTTCAGTTCAATCTAGTTCATAAGTTTGTTATCATGAATCGCAATCATTCACAAAGAGACAAAAGTGGATATACTCACCAGATTTAGTTGAATAATAAATATTTGCAACTGGGCTGTAGAAATGTTTTGTGTGTTTACCATAAAAGTTTTTTTGGCTTCATGTACTCATCGCCTTCTAGTGAGATCCAAACCTAGTCTTATTTTGGTCCACAACCAATGTTTTCTCTATAGAATGAATGTTATCCAAGGAACTTTGTTATCTTTCTTCTTGTGGTTGGAGGCATCTAGAGGCATTAGGTAAACATTAGGTAGACTCTTAGGGGAGCTGTTTATGAATAGCTCAAAGACTTACTTTCCATTGAACGTTTATTGTGGAACTGAGGCTAAATAACTAATAACCGTTAACGTGATCAAATTTATCATGTATTCTATTCATAATTGTTCATATAAGAGAGGTAACGCCAATTTGTAATCGTTCTGATAAATTAATAAGACTAGCTCCTAGTACTTACACATGCTCATCAATTCATAATAAATGCCCAAAAGTATATCTAGGTTACCACATAGCAGATCTATATCACAATTATTCATGGTAGCTACATATATGTAGGTATAAATAAAAAGAATATAATTTTTGAAGTGATACTTAGATTCTTAAATTCAGTATAAGAGTCTTGTCTTTTTCTTTCCTTGCATTTCGTGGTTATAGAAAAATTTAAAATAGTACATTTAATTGCACGTAAAAATAATAATATAGAACCATTTTTGGTATGATTCATAGTTTTATACTCAGTAACCTTAGCTCCAATGAACAGAGTGATAAAATTTGAAGATGAGGGGACCTTTTAAGAAATTGTGTAACTGGTGTAAGTTTTTCCAGATTTGCAAATTTTAAAAGTGTCTTTTCCAGATCTTGTTTAAGCGTGTAACTTTGTGGACCTCCTTCGTTTTCATTCAATATGGGTTAACATAGTTGCCAATATAAATTAATCCCGATATGCTCAAAAACTTGAGTGAACAATAAGATTTCCAATCAGTCAATAGTATTGATGTGAACTTTGTGTTAGCTACATATTGTTTACTAAGTAAATTTCTGGATAATCTTCATTACTCAACATTCAGTTTGCTTTAATCTAAATTGACCATCTTATACTGACTAAAATTGCTTTGAATTGAATGGTTCATTCAGTCTCAAACTTCCATCACAAACTGTTATTAATTCTATTTTTTCCATTTTCCCAATTAGGTTTAGGCATCATCACAAATAAGAAGATCAAGCAGGGACAATTCATTGCATATTATCGTGGTGATTTGAGAAACAAAGACCCTGGTTCAGATGATATTTATGTTTTTGAGACGAGAAGAAGAGGAAAGAAAGTATGGTATGTTGATGAATAACTATAATTGTTCCAATTGTCAACCTGCTGTGGATTAGTCGATGACTGTCATTTTGATTAATATTGAGTTCTAGTTCAAAAGTTTTAAGCTAGAACGATGTAGTAATGTAGAACTGTCTAGTATATTTTTTTATTAATACATTGAAAGGTAATGTCATCTACATATGATAACTGTCTTGTTGACTAACACTCAGTTGCTCGTGTGAGGACATAACCTCTAGAAAAATACCATCTCACTCAAGCTGTTGAAGTTGTCTATAATATCATTGGCCTTTTCATTTTACAGATTCATTTGATGTGCTCTTTTTTCGAATTAATGATTTCTATTTTCACAGGTATAGATTTATTAAATAATTTAAAAAAATATAGGTGAAAATTGTTGATATTTTTCAGGTTCGATGCTTCAGATAAGAAATATGAAGCAAGATATTTCAATGATGGATTCACATATAGTAACATGGCTGTTAAATCAATAACAGTTGATGGCATTACTTATCCTGTTTTCTTTGCAAAACGCACCATCGAGAAGGGCGAGGAACTTACGTACGACTACGGTCCAGGCCACTATCCCTGGCGAGGTTTGTGTAATTTTCTTTTTTTTATCCATTTTAATTCTCTCCATGCAATTCTTCCTAAAGCTATGTGAGGTTATATATAGTAGCTAGGTCTCCTTGGGTTTTGTGAAGTAGGTTCTTGATAAGTTGTGTGTTCCTCCCTGCTTCTAGCTTATTAAGCCCCTCTGCTTCCTGTATCATAATTTATCATTCTTTCCATTTAAGATTGCAATAATAGTCATCAGGAGCTCTATCCTGAAACTGTCTGTGGTGAATGGAAGAGAGGATGGGGCCTGCCTTGGGCCCCGAGCTGTTGTAATTCGGATAAGCTATGTATGTATTGTCTTTTTTCATTTTTACAATGTGTGTAATTTTTGCAATGCTACTTACAGTTGTAGAGGATATCGCTAGGGTTATGTTCTTCAACTACAATGCCTTAGATTTTTGTTAGGTAGGCTCGTAGGCTTCATTCAATATCACCTCTTCATTTTCCTCTTCCATCCGTGAGTGCAGACATTGGTGCTTGTGTCCCTTTTTGTCACATTCCTTGGTAAGTGACAGTATTCATGGAGTAGCTTTTTGCCTCCATGAGCACTGTCACCGTCGATGGTAGGTGACTTTGTTCATGGAGCCACTTTCCTTTCAGTAAACTGTTTGAGAATTTATATTCAGTTGATTATTTTCTAAAACGAAGAATTGATTTGTTAAAATTGTTCAGTTAATTATTTTCCTGCTATGTGAAATTTCAATGATTATTGAACTAATCATTCCATTTATTCTTTCAGATGATGAAATGAACGTGTTGGATCATCAACCTGCAAATCTTCCACAACACAATCTCTCGATCACTGCATTAGATTTTAGTGGTAGAACTGACGATGTCGATACGGGCCCTCTACTGGTTGAAAATCCGCTGACAGAAGAACCTGCAAATCTTCCACAACACAATCTCTCGATTACTGCATTAGATTTTAGTGGTAGAACTGACGATGTCGATACGGGCCCTCTACTGGTTGAAAATCCACAGACGGAAGAACCTGCAAATCCTCCACAACACAATCTCTCTATTCCTGTATTTGATTCCTGCCCCATTTTGTTGTCACAGAAGGAGAAAAAGATTGTTGGGATAGAGCATAGGATAACCTCAAGACTCAGAGAGAAAAAGTAAGTATGGTATGCATATTTTGAGAGTTAGTTGAATAATCAATATAATCATATGATTTGCTGATCTAACTATAACTCATCATTAGCTATCTGTTATGTTTAAGTTATGGATTTATGATGTCAATCACTTTGTTAGGCAATCACCTTGTTCATTCATAATAAACTCTATATATTTTTTCAGTTATCTCATCACGTGTTGATATAGAAATGTCTCGCTTTTTCCTTCCTAAATTCATATTTTTTTAAGATATTCCATGTTCACGAGTTCTATGCTGATATCGTTCAGTAAAAAGATCTCAAAAGTTCTCTAGATGATTGAATATCGTAGTTCAATTTATATTTATGATGAGGTCTTTCTACAATGCGAATTATATCTCTGATACGATGATCAGTTTTACTGTCATTCCTATATTCATTGTCAATGATCAGCATGTAAATCAATATATCTTGCTCGTGGACTTTTTCACCTGCTATTCATATGTTTATGAGTTTACTTCGAAGATCAATTTATTCTCATTTTCTGCGAACTATTTTTAATATCTGTAAGCTAATGAGTTTCATTGAATTACAGAAGTAGAGATGAAGATGCTTCAAAGCAGATGAAGCTGGCAGAGAATGCTATTAGAGAAGGGAGGATACATTATGAAGATTTGAATATAGTTCCAATTCCGAGGAAAGGTGGGTGAATGTTTCAGTTCAATCTAGTTCATAAGTTTGTTATCATGAATCGCAATCATTCACAAAGAGACAAAAGTGGATATACTCACCAGATTTAGTTGAATAATAAATATTTGCAACTGGGCTGTAGAAATGTTTTGTGTGTTTACCATAAAAGTTTTTTTGGCTTCATGTACTCATCGCCTTCTAGTGAGATCCAAACCTAGTCTTATTTTGGTCCACAACCAATGTTTTCTCTATAGAATGAATGTTATCCAAGGAACTTTGTTATCTTTCTTCTTGTGGTTGGAGGCATCTAGAGGCATTAGGTAAACATCAGGTGGACTCATAGGGGAGCTGTTTATGAATAGCTCAAAGACTTACTTTCCATTGAACGTTTATTGTGGAACTGAGGCTAAATAACTAATAACCGTTAACGTGATCAAATTTATCATGTATTCTATTCATAATTGTTCATATAAGAGAGGTAACGCCAATTTGTAATCGTTCTGATAAATTAATAAGACTAGCTCCTAGTACTTACACATGCTCATCAATTCATAATAAATGCCCAAAAGTATATCTAGGTTACCACATAGCAGATCTATATCACAATTATTCATGGTAGCTACATATATGTAGGTATAAATAAAAAGAATATAATTTTTGAAGTGATACTTAGATTCTTAAATTCAGTATAAGAGTCTTGTCTTTTTCTTTCCTTGCATTTCGTGGTTATAGAAAAATTTAAAATAGTACATTTAATTGCACGTAAAAATAATAATATAGAACCATTTTCGGTATGATTTATAGTTTTATACTCAGTAACCTTAGCTCCAATGAACAGAGTGATAAAATTTGAAGATGAGGGGACCTTTTAAGAAATTGTGTAACTGGTGTAAGTTTTTCCAGATTTGCAAATTTTAAAAGTGTCTTTTCCAGATCTTGTTTAGGCGTGTAACTTTGTGGACCTCCTTCGTTTTCATTCAATATGGGTTAACATAGTTGCCAATATAAATTAATCCCGATATGCTCAAAAACTTGAGTGAACAATAAGATTTCCAATCAGTCAATAGTATTGATGTGAACGTTGTGTTAGCTACATATTGTTTACTAAGTAAATTTCTGGATAATCTTCATTACTCAACATTCAGTTTGCTTTAATCTAAATTGACCATCTTATACTGACTAAAATTGCTTTGAATTGAATGGTTCATTCAGTCTCAAACTTCCATCACAAACTGTTATTAATTCTATTTTTTCCATTTTCCCAATTAGGTTTAGGCATCATCACAAATAAGAAGATCAAGCAGGGACAATTCATTGCATATTATCGTGGTGATTTGAGAAACAAAGACCCTGGTTCAGATGATATTTATGTTTTTGAGACGAGAAGAAGAGGAAAGAAAGTATGGTATGTTGATGAATAACTATAATTGTTCCAATTGTCAACCTGCTGTGGATTAGTCGATGACTGTCATTTTGATTAATATTGAGTTCTAGTTCAAAAGTTTTAAGCTAGAACGATGTAGTAATGTAGAACTGTCTAGTATATTTTTTTATTAATACATTGAAAGGTAATGTCATCTACATATGATAACTGTCTTGTTGACTAACACTCAGTTGCTCGTGTGAGGACATAACCTCTAGAAAAATACCATCTCACTCAAGCTGTTGAAGTTGTCTATAATATCATTGGCCTTTTCATTTTACAGATTCATTTGATGTGCTCTTTTTTCGAATTAATGATTTCTATTTTCACAGGTATAGATTTATTAAATAATTTAAAAAAATATAGGTGAAAATTGTTGATATTTTTCAGGTTCGATGCTTCAGATAAGAAATATGAAGCAAGATATTTCAATGATGGATTCACATATAGTAACATGGCTGTTAAATCAATAACAGTTGATGGCATTACTTATCCTGTTTTCTTTGCAAAACGCACCATCGAGAAGGGCGAGGAACTTACGTACGACTACGGTCCAGGCCACTATCCCTGGCGAGGTTTGTGTAATTTTCTTTTTTTTATCCATTTTAATTCTCTCCATGCAATTCTTCCTAAAGCTATGTGAGGTTATATATAGTAGCTAGGTCTCCTTGGGTTTTGTGAAGTAGGTTCTTGATAAGTTGTGTGTTCCTCCCTGCTTCTAGCTTATTAAGCCCCTCTGCTTCCTGTATCATAATTTATCATTCTTTCCATTTAAGATTGCAATAATAGTCATCAGGAGCTCTATCCTGAAACTGTCTGTGGTGAATGGAAGAGAGGATGGGGCCTGCCTTGGGCCCCGAGCTGTTGTAATTCGGATAAGCTATGTATGTATTGTCTTTTTTCATTTTTACAATGTGTGTAATTTTTGCAATGCTACTTACAGTTGTAGAGGATATCGCTAGGGTTATGTTCTTCAACTACAATGCCTTAGATTTTTGTTAGGTAGGCTCGTAGGCTTCATTCAATATCACCTCTTCATTTTCCTCTTCCATCCGTGAGTGCAGACATTGGTGCTTGTGTCCCTTTTTGTCACATTCCTTGGTAAGTGACAGTATTCATGGAGTAGCTTTTTGCCTCCATGAGCACTGTCACCGTCGATGGTAGGTGACTTTGTTCATGGAGCCACTTTCCTTTCAGTAAACTGTTTGAGAATTTATATTCAGTTGATTATTTTCTAAAACGAAGAATTGATTTGTTAAAATTGTTCAGTTAATTATTTTCCTGCTATGTGAAATTTCAATGATTATTGAACTAATCATTCCATTTATTCTTTCAGATGATGAAATGAACGTGTTGGATCATCAACCTGCAAATCTTCCACAACACAATCTCTCGATCACTGCATTAGATTTTAGTGGTAGAACTGACGATGTCGATACGGGCCCTCTACTGGTTGAAAATCCGCTGACAGAAGAACCTGCAAATCTTCCACAACACAATCTCTCGATTACTGCATTAGATTTTAGTGGTAGAACTGACGATGTCGATACGGGCCCTCTACTGGTTGAAAATCCACAGACGGAAGAACCTGCAAATCCTCCACAACACAATCTCTCTATTCCTGTATTTGATTCCTGCCCCATTTTGTTGTCACAGAAGGAGAAAAAGATTGTTGGGATAGAGCATAGGATAACCTCAAGACTCAGAGAGAAAAAGTAAGTATGGTATGCATATTTTGAGAGTTAGTTGAATAATCAATATAATCATATGATTTGCTGATCTAACTATAACTCATCATTAGCTATCTGTTATGTTTAAGTTATGGATTTATGATGTCAATCACTTTGTTAGGCAATCACCTTGTTCATTCATAATAAACTCTATATATTTTTTCAGTTATCTCATCACGTGTTGATATAGAAATGTCTCGCTTTTTCCTTCCTAAATTCATATTTTTTTAAGATATTCCATGTTCACGAGTTCTATGCTGATATCGTTCAGTAAAAAGATCTCAAAAGTTCTCTAGATGATTGAATATCGTAGTTCAATTTATATTTATGATGAGGTCTTTCTACAATGCGAATTATATCTCTGATACGATGATCAGTTTTACTGTCATTCCTATATTCATTGTCAATGATCAGCATGTAAATCAATATATCTTGCTCGTGGACTTTTTCACCTGCTATTTATATGTTTATGAGTTTACTTCGAAGATCAATTTATTCTCATTTTCTGCGTACTATTTTTAATATCTGTAAGCTAATGAGTTTCATTGAATTACAGAAGTAGAGATGAAGATGCTTCAAAGCAGATGAAGCTGGCAGAGAATGCTATTAGAGAAGGGAGGATACATTATGAAGATTTGAATATAGTTCCAATTCCGAGGAAAGGTGGGTGAATGTTTCAGTTCAATCTAGTTCATAAGTTTGTTATCATGAATCGCAATCATTCACAAAGAGACAAAAGTGGATATACTCACCAGATTTAGTTGAATAATAAATATTTGCAACTGGGCTGTAGAAATGTTTTGTGTGTTTACCATAAAAGTTTTTTTGGCTTCATGTACTCATCGCCTTCTAGTGAGATCCAAACCTAGTCTTATTTTGGTCCACAACCAATGTTTTCTCTATAGAATGAATGTTATCCAAGGAACTTTGTTATCTTTCTTCTTGTGGTTGGAGGCATCTAGAGGCATTAGGTAAACATTAGGTAGACTCTTAGGGGAGCTGTTTATGAATAGCTCAAAGACTTACTTTCCATTGAACGTTTATTGTGGAACTGAGGCTAAATAACTAATAACCGTTAACGTGATCAAATTTATCATGTATTCTATTCATAATTGTTCATATAAGAGAGGTAACGCCAATTTGTAATCGTTCTGATAAATTAATAAGACTAGCTCCTAGTACTTACACATGCTCATCAATTCATAATAAATGCCCAAAAGTATATCTAGGTTACCACATAGCAGATCTATATCACAATTATTCATGGTAGCTACATATATGTAGGTATAAATAAAAAGAATATAATTTTTGAAGTGATACTTAGATTCTTAAATTCAGTATAAGAGTCTTGTCTTTTTCTTTCCTTGCATTTCGTGGTTATAGAAAAATTTAAAATAGTACATTTAATTGCACGTAAAAATAATAATATAGAACCATTTTTGGTATGATTCATAGTTTTATACTCAGTAACCTTAGCTCCAATGAACAGAGTGATAAAATTTGAAGATGAGGGGACCTTTTAAGAAATTGTGTAACTGGTGTAAGTTTTTCCAGATTTGCAAATTTTAAAAGTGTCTTTTCCAGATCTTGTTTAAGCGTGTAACTTTGTGGACCTCCTTCGTTTTCATTCAATATGGGTTAACATAGTTGCCAATATAAATTAATCCCGATATGCTCAAAAACTTGAGTGAACAATAAGATTTCCAATCAGTCAATAGTATTGATGTGAACTTTGTGTTAGCTACATATTGTTTACTAAGTAAATTTCTGGATAATCTTCATTACTCAACATTCAGTTTGCTTTAATCTAAATTGACCATCTTATACTGACTAAAATTGCTTTGAATTGAATGGTTCATTCAGTCTCAAACTTCCATCACAAACTGTTATTAATTCTATTTTTTCCATTTTCCCAATTAGGTTTAGGCATCATCACAAATAAGAAGATCAAGCAGGGACAATTCATTGCATATTATCGTGGTGATTTGAGAAACAAAGACCCTGGTTCAGATGATATTTATGTTTTTGAGACGAGAAGAAGAGGAAAGAAAGTATGGTATGTTGATGAATAACTATAATTGTTCCAATTGTCAACCTGCTGTGGATTAGTCGATGACTGTCATTTTGATTAATATTGAGTTCTAGTTCAAAAGTTTTAAGCTAGAACGATGTAGTAATGTAGAACTGTCTAGTATATTTTTTTATTAATACATTGAAAGGTAATGTCATCTACATATGATAACTGTCTTGTTGACTAACACTCAGTTGCTCGTGTGAGGACATAACCTCTAGAAAAATACCATCTCACTCAAGCTGTTGAAGTTGTCTATAATATCATTGGCCTTTTCATTTTACAGATTCATTTGATGTGCTCTTTTTTCGAATTAATGATTTCTATTTTCACAGGTATAGATTTATTAAATAATTTAAAAAAATATAGGTGAAAATTGTTGATATTTTTCAGGTTCGATGCTTCAGATAAGAAATATGAAGCAAGATATTTCAATGATGGATTCACATATAGTAACATGGCTGTTAAATCAATAACAGTTGATGGCATTACTTATCCTGTTTTCTTTGCAAAACGCACCATCGAGAAGGGCGAGGAACTTACGTACGACTACGGTCCAGGCCACTATCCCTGGCGAGGTTTGTGTAATTTTCTTTTTTTTATCCATTTTAATTCTCTCCATGCAATTCTTCCTAAAGCTATGTGAGGTTATATATAGTAGCTAGGTCTCCTTGGGTTTTGTGAAGTAGGTTCTTGATAAGTTGTGTGTTCCTCCCTGCTTCTAGCTTATTAAGCCCCTCTGCTTCCTGTATCATAATTTATCATTCTTTCCATTTAAGATTGCAATAATAGTCATCAGGAGCTCTATCCTGAAACTGTCTGTGGTGAATGGAAGAGAGGATGGGGCCTGCCTTGGGCCCCGAGCTGTTGTAATTCGGATAAGCTATGTATGTATTGTCTTTTTTCATTTTTACAATGTGTGTAATTTTTGCAATGCTACTTACAGTTGTAGAGGATATCGCTAGGGTTATGTTCTTCAACTACAATGCCTTAGATTTTTGTTAGGTAGGCTCGTAGGCTTCATTCAATATCACCTCTTCATTTTCCTCTTCCATCCGTGAGTGCAGACATTGGTGCTTGTGTCCCTTTTTGTCACATTCCTTGGTAAGTGACAGTATTCATGGAGTAGCTTTTTGCCTCCATGAGCACTGTCACCGTCGATGGTAGGTGACTTTGTTCATGGAGCCACTTTCCTTTCAGTAAACTGTTTGAGAATTTATATTCAGTTGATTATTTTCTAAAACGAAGAATTGATTTGTTAAAATTGTTCAGTTAATTATTTTCCTGCTATGTGAAATTTCAATGATTATTGAACTAATCATTCCATTTATTCTTTCAGATGATGAAATGAACGTGTTGGATCATCAACCTGCAAATCTTCCACAACACAATCTCTCGATCACTGCATTAGATTTTAGTGGTAGAACTGACGATGTCGATACGGGCCCTCTACTGGTTGAAAATCCGCTGACAGAAGAACCTGCAAATCTTCCACAACACAATCTCTCGATTACTGCATTAGATTTTAGTGGTAGAACTGACGATGTCGATACGGGCCCTCTACTGGTTGAAAATCCACAGACGGAAGAACCTGCAAATCCTCCACAACACAATCTCTCTATTCCTGTATTTGATTCCTGCCCCATTTTGTTGTCACAGAAGGAGAAAAAGATTGTTGGGATAGAGCATAGGATAACCTCAAGACTCAGAGAGAAAAAGTAAGTATGGTATGCATATTTTGAGAGTTAGTTGAATAATCAATATAATCATATGATTTGCTGATCTAACTATAACTCATCATTAGCTATCTGTTATGTTTAAGTTATGGATTTATGATGTCAATAACTTTGTTAGGCAATCACCTTGTTCATTCATAATAAACTCTATATATTTTTTCAGTTATCTCATCACGTGTTGATATAGAAATGTCTCGCTTTTTCCTTCCTAAATTCATATTTTTTTAAGATATTCCATGTTCACGAGTTCTATGCTGATATCGTTCAGTAAAAAGATCTCAAAAGTTCTCTAGATGATTGAATATCGTAGTTCAATTTATATTTATGATGAGGTCTTTCTACAATGCGAATTATATCTCTGATACGATGATCAGTTTTACTGTCATTCCTATATTCATTGTCAATGATCAGCATGTAAATCAATATATCTTGCTCGTGGACTTTTTCACCTGCTATTTATATGTTTATGAGTTTACTTCGAAGATCAATTTATTCTCATTTTCTGCGAACTATTTTTAATATCTGTAAGCTAATGAGTTTCATTGAATTACAGAAGTAGAGATGAAGATGCTTCAAAGCAGATGAAGCTGGCAGAGAATGCTATTAGAGAAGGGAGGATACATTATGAAGATTTGAATATAGTTCCAATTCCGAGGAAAGGTGGGTGAATGTTTCAGTTCAATCTAGTTCATAAGTTTGTTATCATGAATCGCAATCATTCACAAAGAGACAAAAGTGGATATACTCACCAGATTTAGTTGAATAATAAATATTTGCAACTGGGCTGTAGAAATGTTTTGTGTGTTTACCATAAAAGTTTTTTTGGCTTCATGTACTCATCGCCTTCTAGTGAGATCCAAACCTAGTCTTATTTTGGTCCACAACCAATGTTTTCTCTATAGAATGAATGTTATCCAAGGAACTTTGTTATCTTTCTTCTTGTGGTTGGAGGCATCTAGAGGCATTAGGTAAACATCAGGTAGACTCTTAGGGGAGCTGTTTATGAATAGCTCAAAGACTTACTTTCCATTGAACGTTTATTGTGGAACTGAGGCTAAATAACTAATAACCGTTAACGTGATCAAATTTATCATGTATTCTATTCATAATTGTTCATATAAGAGAGGTAACGCCAATTTGTAATCGTTCTGATAAATTAATAAGACTAGCTCCTAGTACTTACACATGCTCATCAATTCATAATAAATGCCCAAAAGTATATCTAGGTTACCACATAGCAGATCTATATCACAATTATTCATGGTAGCTACATATATGTAGGTATAAATAAAAAGAATATAATTTTTGAAGTGATACTTAGATTCTTAAATTCAGTATAAGAGTCTTGTCTTTTTCTTTCCTTGCATTTCGTGGTTATAGAAAAATTTAAAATAGTACATTTAATTGCACGTAAAAATAATAATATAGAACCATTTTCGGTATGATTTATAGTTTTATACTCAGTAACCTTAGCTCCAATGAACAGAGTGATAAAATTTGAAGATGAGGGGACCTTTTAAGAAATTGTGTAACTGGTGTAAGTTTTTCCAGATTTGCAAATTTTAAAAGTGTCTTTTCCAGATCTTGTTTAGGCGTGTAACTTTGTGGACCTCCTTCGTTTTCATTCAATATGGGTTAACATAGTTGCCAATATAAATTAATCCCGATATGCTCAAAAACTTGAGTGAACAATAAGATTTCCAATCAGTCAATAGTATTGATGTGAACGTTGTGTTAGCTACATATTGTTTACTAAGTAAATTTCTGGATAATCTTCATTACTCAACATTCAGTTTGCTTTAATCTAAATTGACCATCTTATACAGACTAAAATTGCTTTGAATTGAATGGTTCATTCAGTCTCAAACTTCCATCACAAACTGTTATTAATTCCATTTTTTTTTTATTTTCCCAATTAGGTTTAGGCATCATCACAAATAAGAAGATCAAGCAGGGACAATTCATTGCATATTATCGTGGTGATTTGAGAAACAAAGACCCTGGTTCAGATGATATTTATGTTTTTGAGACGAGAAGAAGAGGAAAGAAAGTATGGTATGTTGATGAATAACTATAATTGTTCCAATTGTCAACCTGCTGTGGATTAGTCGATGACTGTCATTTTGATTAATATTGAGTTCTAGTTCAAAAGTTTTAAGCTAGAACGATGTAGTAATGTAGAACTGTCTAGTATATTTTTTTATTAATACATTGAAAGGTAATGTCATCTACATATGATAACTGTCTTGTTGACTAACACTCAGTTGCTCGTGTGAGGACATAACCTCTAGAAAAATACCATCTCACTCAAGCTGTTGAAGTTGTCTATAATATCAGTGGCCTTTTCATTTTACAGATTCATTTGATGTGCTCTTTTTTCGAATTAATGATTTCTATTTTCACAGGTATAGATTTATTAAATAATTAAAAAAAATATAGGTGAAAATTGTTGATATTTTTCAGGTTCGATGCTTCAGATAAGAAATATGAAGCAAGATATTTCAATGATGGATTCACATATAGTAACATGGCTGTTAAATCAATAACAGTTGATGGCATTACTTATCCTGTTTTCTTTGCAAAACGCACCATCGAGAAGGGCGAGGAACTTACGTACGACTACGGTCCAGGCCACTATCCCTGGCGAGGTTTGTGTAATTTTCTTTTTCTTATCCATTTTAATTCTCTCCATGCAATTCTTTCTAAAGCTATGTGAGGTTATATATAGTAGCTAGGTCTCCTTGGGTTTTGTGAAGTAGGTTCTTGATAAGTTGTGTGTTCCTCCCTGCTTCTAGCTTATTAAGCCCCTCTGCTTCCTGTATCATAATTTATCATTCTTTCCATTTAAGATTGCAATAATAGTCATCAGGAGCTCTATCCTGAAACTGTCTGTGGTGAATGGAAGAGAGGATGGGGCCTGCCTTGGGCCCCGAGCTGTTGTAATTCGGATAAGCTATGTATGTATTGTCTTTTTTCATTTTTACAATGTGTGTAATTTTTGCAATGCTACTTACAGTTGTAGAGGATATTGCTAGGGTTATGTTCTTCAACTACAATGCCTTAGATTTTTGTTAGGTAGGCTCGTAGGCTTCATTCAATATCACCTCTTGATTTTCCTCTTCCATCCGTGAGTGCAGACTTTGGTGCTTGTGTCCCTTTTTGTCACATTCCTTGGTAAGTGACAGTATTCATGGAGTAGCTTTTTGCCTCCATGAGCACTGTCACCGTCGATGGTAGGTGACTTTGTTCATGGAGCCACTTTCCTTTCAGTAAACTGTTTGAGAATTTATATTCAGTTGATTATTTTCTAAAACGAAGAATTGATTTGTTAAAATTGTTCAGTTAATTATTTTCCTGCTATGTGAAATTTCAATGATTATTGAACTAATCATTCCATTTATTCTTTCAGATGATGAAATGAACGTGTTGGATCATCAACCTGCAAATCTTCCACAACACAATCTCTCGATCACTGCATTAGATTTTAGTGGTAGAACTGACGATGTCGATACGGGCCCTCTACTGGTTGAAAATCCGCTGACAGAAGAACCTGCAAATCTTCCACAACACAATCTCTCGATTACTGCATTAGATTTCAGTGGTAGAACTGACGATGTCGATACGGGCCCTCTACTGGTTGAAAATCCGCTGACAGAAGAACCTGCAAATCTTCCACAACACAATCTCTCGATTACTGCATTAGATTTTAGTGGTAGAACTGACGATGTCGATACGGGCCCTCTACTGGTTGAAAATCCGCTGACAGAAGAACCTGCAAATCTTCCACAACACAATCTCTCGATTACTGCATTAGATTTTAGTGGTAGAACTGACGATGTCGATACGGGCCCTCTATTGGTTGAAAATCCACAGACGGAAGAACCTGCAAATCCTCCACAACACAATCTCTCTATTCCTGTATTTGATTCCTGCCCCATTTTGTTGTCACAGAAGGAGAAAAAGATTGTTGGGATAGAGCATAGGATAACCTCAAGACTCAGAGAGAAAAAGTAAGTATGGTATGCATATTTTGAGAGTTAGTTGAATAATCAATATAATCATATGATTTGTTGATCTAACTATAACACATCATTAGCTATCTGTTATGTTTAAGTTATGGATTTATGATGTCAATCACTTTGTTAGGCAATCACCTTGTTCATTCATAATAAACTCTATATATTTTTTCAGTTATCTCATCACGTGTTGATATAGAAATGTCTCGCTTTTTCCTTCCTAAATTCATATTTTTTTAAGATATTCCATGTTCACGAGTTCTATGCTGATATCGTTCAGTAAAAAGATCTCAAAAGTTCTCTAGATGATTGAATATCGTAGTTCAATTTATATTTATGATGAGGTCTTTCTACAATGCGAATTATATCTCTGATACGATGATCAGTTTTACTGTCATTCCTATATTCATTGTCAATGATCAGCATGTAAATCAATATATCTTGCTCGTGGACTTTTTCACCTGCTATTTATATGTTTATGAGTTTACTTCGAAGATCAATTTATTCTCATTTTCTGCGAACTATTTTTAATATCTGTAAGCTAATGAGTTTCATTGAATTACAGAAGTAGAGATGAAGATGCTTCAAAGCAGATGAAGCTGGCAGAGAATGCTATTAGAGAAGGGAGGATACATTATGAAGATTTGAATATAGTTCCAATTCCGAGGAAAGGTGGGTGAATGTTTCAGTTCAATCTAGTTCATAAGTTTGTTATCATGAATCGCAATCATTCACAAAGAGACAAAAGTGGATATACTCACCAGATTTAGTTGAATAATAAATATTTGCAACTGGGCTGTAGAAATGTTTTGTGTGTTTACCATAAAAGTTTTTTTGGCTTCATGTACTCATCGCCTTCTAGTGAGATCCAAACCTAGTCTTATTTTGGTCCACAACCAATGTTTTCTCTATAGAATGAATGTTATCCAAGGAACTTTGTTATCTTTCTTCTTGTGGTTGGAGGCATCTAGAGGCATTAGGTAAACATCAGGTAGACTCTTAGGGGAGCTGTTTATGAATAGCTCAAAGACTTACTTTCCATTGAACGTTTATTGTGGAACTGAGGCTAAATAACTAATAACCGTTAACGTGATCAAATTTATCATGTATTCTATTCATAATTGTTCATATAAGAGAGGTAACGCCAATTTGTAATCGTTCTGATAAATTAATAAGACTAGCTCCTAGTACTTACACATGCTCATCAATTCATAATAAATGCCCAAAAGTATATCTAGGTTACCACATAGCAGATCTATATCACAATTATTCATGGTAGCTACATATATGTAGGTATAAATAAAAAGAATATAATTTTTGAAGTGATACTTAGATTCTTAAATTCAGTATAAGAGTCTTGTCTTTTTCTTTCCTTGCATTTCGTGGTTATAGAAAAATTTAAAATAGTACATTTAATTGCACGTAAAAATAATAATATAGAACCATTTTTGGTATGATTTATAGTTTTATACTCAGTAACCTTAGCTCCTATGAACAGAGTGATAAAATTTGAAGATGAGGGGACCTTTTAAGAAATTGTGTAACTGGTGTAAGTTTTTCCAGATTTGCAAATTTTAAAAGTGTCTTTTCCAGATCTTGTTTAAGCGTGTAACTTTGTGGACCTCCTTCGTTTTCATTCAATATGGGTTAACATAGTTGCCAATATAAATTAATCCCGATATGCTCAAAAACTTGAGTGAACAATAAGATTTCCAATCAGTCAATAGTATTGATGTGAACTTTGTGTTAGCTACATATTGTTTACTAAGTAAATTTCTGGATAATCTTCATTACTCAACATTCAGTTTGCTTTAATCTAAATTGACCATCTTATACTGACTAAAATTGCTTTGAATTGAATGGTTCATTCAGTCTCAAACTTCCATCACAAACTGTTATTAATTCTATTTTTTCCATTTTCCCAATTAGGTTTAGGCATCATCACAAATAAGAAGATCAAGCAGGGACAATTCATTGCATATTATCGTGGTGATTTGAGAAACAAAGACCCTGGTTCAGATGATATTTATGTTTTTGAGACGAGAAGAAGAGGAAAGAAAGTATGGTATGTTGATGAATAACTATAATTGTTCCAATTGTCAACCTGCTGTGGATTAGTCGATGACTGTCATTTTGATTAATATTGAGTTCTAGTTCAAAAGTTTTAAGCTAGAACGATGTAGTAATGTAGAACTGTCTAGTATATTTTTTTATTAATACATTGAAAGGTAATGTCATCTACATATGATAACTGTCTTGTTGACTAACACTCAGTTGCTCGTGTGAGGACATAACCTCTAGAAAAATACCATCTCACTCAAGCTGTTGAAGTTGTCTATAATATCAGTGGCCTTTTCATTTTACAGATTCATTTGATGTGCTCTTTTTTCGAATTAATGATTTCTATTTTCACAGGTATAGATTTATTAAATAATTAAAAAAAATATAGGTGAAAATTGTTGATATTTTTCAGGTTCGATGCTTCAGATAAGAAATATGAAGCAAGATATTTCAATGATGGATTCACATATAGTAACATGGCTGTTAAATCAATAACAGTTGATGGCATTACTTATCCTGTTTTCTTTGCAAAACGCACCATCGAGAAGGGCGAGGAACTTACGTACGACTACGGTCCAGGCCACTATCCCTGGCGAGGTTTGTGTAATTTTCTTTTTTTTATCCATTTTAATTCTCTCCATGCAATTCTTCCTAAAGCTATGTGAGGTTATATATAGTAGCTAGGTCTCCTTGGGTTTTGTGAAGTAGGTTCTTGATAAGTTGTGTGTTCCTCCCTGCTTCTAGCTTATTAAGCCCCTCTGCTTCCTGTATCATAATTTATCATTCTTTCCATTTAAGATTGCAATAATAGTCATCAGGAGCTCTATCCTGAAACTGTCTGTGGTGAATGGAAGAGAGGATGGGGCCTGCCTTGGGCCCCGAGCTGTTGTAATTCGGATAAGCTATGTATGTATTGTCTTTTTTCATTTTTACAATGTGTGTAATTTTTGCAATGCTACTTACAGTTGTAGAGGATATCGCTAGGGTTATGTTCTTCAACTACAATGCCTTAGATTTTTGTTAGGTAGGCTCGTAGGCTTCATTCAATATCACCTCTTCATTTTCCTCTTCCATCCGTGAGTGCAGACATTGGTGCTTGTGTCCCTTTTTGTCACATTCCTTGGTAAGTGACAGTATTCATGGAGTAGCTTTTTGCCTCCATGAGCACTGTCACCGTCGATGGTAGGTGACTTTGTTCATGGAGCCACTTTCCTTTCAGTAAACTGTTTGAGAATTTATATTCAGTTGATTATTTTCTAAAACGAAGAATTGATTTGTTAAAATTGTTCAGTTAATTATTTTCCTGCTATGTGAAATTTCAATGATTATTGAACTAATCATTCCATTTATTCTTTCAGATGATGAAATGAACGTGTTGGATCATCAACCTGCAAATCTTCCACAACACAATCTCTCGATCACTGCATTAGATTTTAGTGGTAGAACTGACGATGTCGATACGGGCCCTCTACTGGTTGAAAATCCGCTGACAGAAGAACCTGCAAATCTTCCACAACACAATCTCTCGATTACTGCATTAGATTTTAGTGGTAGAACTGACGATGTCGATACGGGCCCTCTACTGGTTGAAAATCCACAGACGGAAGAACCTGCAAATCCTCCACAACACAATCTCTCTATTCCTGTATTTGATTCCTGCCCCATTTTGTTGTCACAGAAGGAGAAAAAGATTGTTGGGATAGAGCATAAGATAACCTCAAGACTCAGAGAGAAAAAGTAAGTATGGTATGCATATTTTGAGAGTTAGTTGAATAATCAATATAATCATATGATTTGCTGATCTAACTATAACTCATCATTAGCTATCTGTTATGTTTAAGTTATGGATTTATGATGTCAATCACTTTGTTAGGCAATCACCTTGTTCATTCATAATAAACTCTATATATTTTTTCAGTTATCTCATCACGTGTTGATATAGAAATGTCTCGCTTTTTCCTTCCTAAATTCATATTTTTTTAAGATATTCCATGTTCACGAGTTCTATGCTGATATCGTTCAGTAAAAAGATCTCAAAAGTTCTCTAGATGATTGAATATCGTAGTTCAATTTATATTTATGATGAGGTCTTTCTACAATGCGAATTATATCTCTGATACGATGATCAGTTTTACTGTCATTCCTATATTCATTGTCAATGATCAGCATGTAAATCAATATATCTTGCTCGTGGACTTTTTCACCTGCTATTTATATGTTTATGAGTTTACTTCGAAGATCAATTTATTCTCATTTTCTGCGAACTATTTTTAATATCTGTAAGCTAATGAGTTTCATTGAATTACAGAAGTAGAGATGAAGATGCTTCAAAGCAGATGAAGCTGGCAGAGAATGCTATTAGAGAAGGGAGGATACATTATGAAGATTTGAATATAGTTCCAATTCCGAGGAAAGGTGGGTGAATGTTTCAGTTCAATCTAGTTCATAAGTTTGTTATCATGAATCGCAATCATTCACAAAGAGACAAAAGTGGATATACTCACCAGATTTAGTTGAATAATAAATATTTGCAACTGGGCTGTAGAAATGTTTTGTGTGTTTACCATAAAAGTTTTTTTGGCTTCATGTACTCATCGCCTTCTAGTGAGATCCAAACCTAGTCTTATTTTGGTCCACAACCAATGTTTTCTCTATAGAATGAATGTTATCCAAGGAACTTTGTTATCTTTCTTCTTGTGGTTGGAGGCATCTAGAGGCATTAGGTAAACATCAGGTAGACTCTTAGGGGAGCTGTTTATGAATAGCTCAAAGACTTACTTTCCATTGAACGTTTATTGTGGAACTGAGGCTAAATAACTAATAACCGTTAACGTGATCAAATTTATCATGTATTCTATTCATAATTGTTCATATAAGAGAGGTAACGCCAATTTGTAATCGTTCTGATAAATTAATAAGACTAGCTCCTAGTACTTACACATGCTCATCAATTCATAATAAATGCCCAAAAGTATATCTAGGTTACCACATAGCAGATCTATATCACAATTATTCATGGTAGCTACATATATCCCAGGCAACAAGGGTTTATTCCTGGGATATTAAGGGAATATCCCAGGAATATATTCTTCTTCCCAGGGTTATTCCCTTAATATCCCAGGAATAATGCTTGCTACCTGGGATGTAGGTATAAATAAAAAGAATATAATTTTTGAAGTGATAATTAGATTCTTAAATTCAGTATAAGAGTCTTGTCTTTTTCTTTCCTTGCATTTCGTGGTTATAGAAAAATTTAAAATAGTACATTTAATTGCACGTAAAAATAATAATATAGAACCATTTTTGGTATGATTTATAGTTTTATACTCAGTAACCTTAGCTCCTATGAACAGAGTGATAAAATTTGAAGATGAGGGGACCTTTTAAGAAATTGTGTAACTGGTGTAAGTTTTTCCAGATTTGCAAATTTTAAAAGTGTCTTTTCCAGATCTTGTTTAAGCGTGTAACTTTGTGGACCTCCTTCGTTTTCATTCAATATGGGTTAACATAGTTGCCAATATAAATTAATCCCGATATGCTCAAAAACTTGAGTGAACAATAAGATTTCCAATCAGTCAATAGTATTGATGTGAACTTTGTGTTAGCTACATATTGTTTACTAAGTAAATTTCTGGATAATCTTCATTACTCAACATTCAGTTTGCTTTAATCTAAATTGACCATCTTATACTGACTAAAATTGCTTTGAATTGAATGGTTCATTCAGTCTCAAACTTCCATCACAAACTGTTATTAATTCTATTTTTTCCATTTTCCCAATTAGGTTTAGGCATCATCACAAATAAGAAGATCAAGCAGGGACAATTCATTGCATATTATCGTGGTGATTTGAGAAACAAAGACCCTGGTTCAGATGATATTTATGTTTTTGAGACGAGAAGAAGAGGAAAGAAAGTATGGTATGTTGATGAATAACTATAATTGTTCCAATTGTCAACCTGCTGTGGATTAGTCGATGACTGTCATTTTGATTAATATTGAGTTCTAGTTCAAAAGTTTTAAGCTAGAACGATGTAGTAATGTAGAACTGTCTAGTATATTTTTTTATTAATACATTGAAAGGTAATGTCATCTACATATGATAACTGTCTTGTTGACTAACACTCAGTTGCTCGTGTGAGGACATAACCTCTAGAAAAATACCATCTCACTCAAGCTGTTGAAGTTGTCTATAATATCATTGGCCTTTTCATTTTACAGATTCATTTGATGTGCTCTTTTTTCGAATTAATGATTTCTATTTTCACAGGTATAGATTTATTAAATAATTTAAAAAAATATAGGTGAAAATTGTTGATATTTTTCAGGTTCGATGCTTCAGATAAGAAATATGAAGCAAGATATTTCAATGATGGATTCACATATAGTAACATGGCTGTTAAATCAATAACAGTTGATGGCATTACTTATCCTGTTTTCTTTGCAAAACGCACCATCGAGAAGGGCGAGGAACTTACGTACGACTACGGTCCAGGCCACTATCCCTGGCGAGGTTTGTGTAATTTTCTTTTTTTTATCCATTTTAATTCTCTCCATGCAATTCTTCCTAAAGCTATGTGAGGTTATATATAGTAGCTAGGTCTCCTTGGGTTTTGTGAAGTAGGTTCTTGATAAGTTGTGTGTTCCTCCCTGCTTCTAGCTTATTAAGCCCCTCTGCTTCCTGTATCATAATTTATCATTCTTTCCATTTAAGATTGCAATAATAGTCATCAGGAGCTCTATCCTGAAACTGTCTGTGGTGAATGGAAGAGAGGATGGGGCCTGCCTTGGGCCCCGAGCTGTTGTAATTCGGATAAGCTATGTATGTATTGTCTTTTTTCATTTTTACAATGTGTGTAATTTTTGCAATGCTACTTACAGTTGTAGAGGATATTGCTAGGGTTATGTTCTTCAACTACAATGCCTTAGATTTTTGTTAGGTAGGCTCGTAGGCTTCATTCAATATCACCTCTTCATTTTCCTCTTCCATCCGTGAGTGCAGACATTGGTGCTTGTGTCCCTTTTTGTCACATTCCTTGGTAAGTGACAGTATTCATGGAGTAGCTTTTTGCCTCCATGAGCACTGTCACCGTCGATGGTAGGTGACTTTGTTCATGGAGCCACTTTCCTTTCAGTAAACTGTTTGAGAATTTATATTCAGTTGATTATTTTCTAAAACGAAGAATTGATTTGTTAAAATTGTTCAGTTAATTATTTTCCTGCTATGTGAAATTTCAATGATTATTGAACTAATCATTCCATTTATTCTTTCAGATGATGAAATGAACGTGTTGGATCATCAACCTGCAAATCTTCCACAACACAATCTCTCGATCACTGCATTAGATTTTAGTGGTAGAACTGACGATGTCGATACGGGCCCTCTACTGGTTGAAAATCCGCTGACAGAAGAACCTGCAAATCTTCCACAACACAATCTCTCGATTACTGCATTAGATTTTAGTGGTAGAACTGACGATGTCGATACGGGCCCTCTACTGGTTGAAAATCCACAGACGGAAGAACCTGCAAATCCTCCACAACACAATCTCTCTATTCCTGTATTTGATTCCTGCCCCATTTTGTTGTCACAGAAGGAGAAAAAGATTGTTGGGATAGAGCATAGGATAACCTCAAGACTCAGAGAGAAAAAGTAAGTATGGTATGCATATTTTGAGAGTTAGTTGAATAATCAATATAATCATATGATTTGCTGATCTAACTATAACTCATCATTAGCTATCTGTTATGTTTAAGTTATGGATTTATGATGTCAATCACTTTGTTAGGCAATCACCTTGTTCATTCATAATAAACTCTATATATTTTTTCAGTTATCTCATCACGTGTTGATATAGAAATGTCTCGCTTTTTCCTTCCTAAATTCATATTTTTTTAAGATATTCCATGTTCACGAGTTCTATGCTGATATCGTTCAGTAAAAAGATCTCAAAAGTTCTCTAGATGATTGAATATCGTAGTTCAATTTATATTTATGATGAGGTCTTTCTACAATGCGAATTATATCTCTGATACGATGATCAGTTTTACTGTCATTCCTATATTCATTGTCAATGATCAGCATGTAAATCAATATATCTTGCTCGTGGACTTTTTCACCTGCTATTCATATGTTTATGAGTTTACTTCGAAGATCAATTTATTCTCATTTTCTGCGAACTATTTTTAATATCTGTAAGCTAATGAGTTTCATTGAATTACAGAAGTAGAGATGAAGATGCTTCAAAGCAGATGAAGCTGGCAGAGAATGCTATTAGAGAAGGGAGGATACATTATGAAGATTTGAATATAGTTCCAATTCCGAGGAAAGGTGGGTGAATGTTTCAGTTCAATCTAGTTCATAAGTTTGTTATCATGAATCGCAATCATTCACAAAGAGACAAAAGTGGATATACTCACCAGATTTAGTTGAATAATAAATATTTGCAACTGGGCTGTAGAAATGTTTTGTGTGTTTACCATAAAAGTTTTTTTGGCTTCATGTACTCATCGCCTTCTAGTGAGATCCAAACCTAGTCTTATTTTGGTCCACAACCAATGTTTTCTCTATAGAATGAATGTTATCCAAGGAACTTTGTTATCTTTCTTCTTGTGGTTGGAGGCATCTAGAGGCATTAGGTAAACATCAGGTAGACTCATAGGGGAGCTGTTTATGAATAGCTCAAAGACTTACTTTCCATTGAACGTTTATTGTGGAACTGAGGCTAAATAACTAATAACCGTTAACGTGATCAAATTTATCATGTATTCTATTCATAATTGTTCATATAAGAGAGGTAACGCCAATTTGTAATCGTTCTGATAAATTAATAAGACTAGCTCCTAGTACTTACACATGCTCATCAATTCATAATAAATGCCCAAAAGTATATCTAGGTTACCACATAGCAGATCTATATCACAATTATTCATGGTAGCTACATATATGTAGGTATAAATAAAAAGAATATAATTTTTGAAGTGATACTTAGATTCTTAAATTCAGTATAAGAGTCTTGTCTTTTTCTTTCCTTGCATTTCGTGGTTATAGAAAAATTTAAAATAGTACATTTAATTGCACGTAAAAATAATAATATAGAACCATTTTCGGTATGATTTATAGTTTTATACTCAGTAACCTTAGCTCCAATGAACAGAGTGATAAAATTTGAAGATGAGGGGACCTTTTAAGAAATTGTGTAACTGGTGTAAGTTTTTCCAGATTTGCAAATTTTAAAAGTGTCTTTTCCAGATCTTGTTTAGGCGTGTAACTTTGTGGACCTCCTTCGTTTTCATTCAATATGGGTTAACATAGTTGCCAATATAAATTAATCCCGATATGCTCAAAAACTTGAGTGAACAATAAGATTTCCAATCAGTCAATAGTATTGATGTGAACGTTGTGTTAGCTACATATTGTTTACTAAGTAAATTTCTGGATAATCTTCATTACTCAACATTCAGTTTGCTTTAATCTAAATTGACCATCTTATACAGACTAAAATTGCTTTGAATTGAATGGTTCATTCAGTCTCAAACTTCCATCACAAACTGTTATTAATTCTATTTTTTCCATTTTCCCAATTAGGTTTAGGCATCATCACAAATAAGAAGATCAAGCAGGGACAATTCATTGCATATTATCGTGGTGATTTGAGAAACAAAGACCCTGGTTCAGATGATATTTATGTTTTTGAGACGAGAAGAAGAGGAAAGAAAGTATGGTATGTTGATGAATAACTATAATTGTTCCAATTGTCAACCTGCTGTGGATTAGTCGATGACTGTCATTTTGATTAATATTGAGTTCTAGTTCAAAAGTTTTAAGCTAGAACGATGTAGTAATGTAGAACTGTCTAGTATATTTTTTTATTAATACATTGAAAGGTAATGTCATCTACATATGATAACTGTCTTGTTGACTAACACTCAGTTGCTCGTGTGAGGACATAACCTCTAGAAAAATACCATCTCACTCAAGCTGTTGAAGTTGTCTATAATATCAGTGGCCTTTTCATTTTACAGATTCATTTGATGTGCTCTTTTTTCGAATTAATGATTTCTATTTTCACAGGTATAGATTTATTAAATAATTTAAAAAAATATAGGTGAAAATTGTTGATATTTTTCAGGTTCGATGCTTCAGATAAGAAATATGAAGCAAGATATTTCAATGATGGATTCACATATAGTAACATGGCTGTTAAATCAATAACAGTTGATGGCATTACTTATCCTGTTTTCTTGGCAAAACGCACCATCGAGAAGGGCGAGGAACTTACGTACGACTACGGTCCAGGCCACTATCCCTGGCGAGGTTTGTGTAATTTTCTTTTTCTTATCCATTTTAATTCTCTCCATGCAATTCTTCCTAAAGCTATGTGAGGTTATATATAGTAGCTAGGTCTCCTTGGGTTTTGTGAAGTAGGTTCTTGATAAGTTGTGTGTTCCTCCCTGCTTCTAGCTTATTAAGCCCCTCTGCTTCCTGTATCATAATTTATCATTCTTTCCATTTAAGATTGCAATAATAGTCATCAGGAGCTCTATCCTGAAACTGTCTGTGGTGAATGGAAGAGAGGATGGGGCCTGCCTTGGGCCCCGAGCTGTTGTAATTCGGATAAGCTATGTATGTATTGTCTTTTTTCATTTTTACAATGTGTGTAATTTTTGCAATGCTACTTACAGTTGTAGAGGATATCGCTAGGGTTATGTTCTTCAACTACAATGCCTTAGATTTTTGTTAGGTAGGCTCGTAGGCTTCATTCAATATCACCTCTTCATTTTCCTCTTCCATCCGTGAGTGCAGACATTGGTGCTTGTGTCCCTTTTTGTCACATTCCTTGGTAAGTGACAGTATTCATGGAGTAGCTTTTTGCCTCCATGAGCACTGTCACCGTCGATGGTAGGTGACTTTGTTCATGGAGCCACTTTCCTTTCAGTAAACTGTTTGAGAATTTATATTCAGTTGATTATTTTCTAAAACGAAGAATTGATTTGTTAAAATTGTTCAGTTAATTATTTTCCTGCTATGTGAAATTTCAATGATTATTGAACTAATCATTCCATTTATTCTTTCAGATGATGAAATGAACGTGTTGGATCATCAACCTGCAAATCTTCCACAACACAATCTCTCGATCACTGCATTAGATTTTAGTGGTAGAACTGACGATGTCGATACGGGCCCTCTACTGGTTGAAAATCCGCTGACAGAAGAACCTGCAAATCTTCCACAACACAATCTCTCGATTACTGCATTAGATTTTAGTGGTAGAACTGACGATGTCGATACGGGCCCTCTACTGGTTGAAAATCCACAGACGGAAGAACCTGCAAATCCTCCACAACACAATCTCTCTATTCCTGTATTTGATTCCTGCCCCATTTTGTTGTCACAGAAGGAGAAAAAGATTGTTGGGATAGAGCATAGGATAACCTCAAGACTCAGAGAGAAAAAGTAAGTATGGTATGCATATTTTGAGAGTTAGTTGAATAATCAATATAATCATATGATTTGCTGATCTAACTATAACTCATCATTAGCTATCTGTTATGTTTAAGTTATGGATTTATGATGTCAATCACTTTGTTAGGCAATCACCTTGTTCATTCATAATAAACTCTATATATTTTTTCAGTTATCTCATCACGTGTTGATATAGAAATGTCTCGCTTTTTCCTTCCTAAATTCATATTTTTTTAAGATATTCCATGTTCACGAGTTCTATGCTGATATCGTTCAGTAAAAAGATCTCAAAAGTTCTCTAGATGATTGAATATCGTAGTTCAATTTATATTTATGATGAGGTCTTTCTACAATGCGAATTATATCTCTGATACGATGATCAGTTTTACTGTCATTCCTATATTCATTGTCAATGATCAGCATGTAAATCAATATATCTTGCTCGTGGACTTTTTCACCTGCTATTCATATGTTTATGAGTTTACTTCGAAGATCAATTTATTCTCATTTTCTGCGAACTATTTTTAATATCTGTAAGCTAATGAGTTTCATTGAATTACAGAAGTAGAGATGAAGATGCTTCAAAGCAGATGAAGCTGGCAGAGAATGCTATTAGAGAAGGGAGGATACATTATGAAGATTTGAATATAGTTCCAATTCCGAGGAAAGGTGGGTGAATGTTTCAGTTCAATCTAGTTCATAAGTTTGTTATCATGAATCGCAATCATTCACAAAGAGACAAAAGTGGATATACTCACCAGATTTAGTTGAATAATAAATATTTGCAACTGGGCTGTAGAAATGTTTTGTGTGTTTACCATAAAAGTTTTTTTGGCTTCATGTACTCATCGCCTTCTAGTGAGATCCAAACCTAGTCTTATTTTGGTCCACAACCAATGTTTTCTCTATAGAATGAATGTTATCCAAGGAACTTTGTTATCTTTCTTCTTGTGGTTGGAGGCATCTAGAGGCATTAGGTAAACATCAGGTAGACTCATAGGGGAGCTGTTTATGAATAGCTCAAAGACTTACTTTCCATTGAACGTTTATTGTGGAACTGAGGCTAAATAACTAATAACCGTTAACGTGATCAAATTTATCATGTATTCTATTCATAATTGTTCATATAAGAGAGGTAACGCCAATTTGTAATCGTTCTGATAAATTAATAAGACTAGCTCCTAGTACTTACACATGCTCATCAATTCATAATAAATGCCCAAAAGTATATCTAGGTTACCACATAGCAGATCTATATCACAATTATTCATGGTAGCTACATATATGTAGGTATAAATAAAAAGAATATAATTTTTGAAGTGATACTTAGATTCTTAAATTCAGTATAAGAGTCTTGTCTTTTTCTTTCCTTGCATTTCGTGGTTATAGAAAAATTTAAAATAGTACATTTAATTGCACGTAAAAATAATAATATAGAACCATTTTCGGTATGATTTATAGTTTTATACTCAGTAACCTTAGCTCCAATGAACAGAGTGATAAAATTTGAAGATGAGGGGACCTTTTAAGAAATTGTGTAACTGGTGTAAGTTTTTCCAGATTTGCAAATTTTAAAAGTGTCTTTTCCAGATCTTGTTTAGGCGTGTAACTTTGTGGACCTCCTTCGTTTTCATTCAATATGGGTTAACATAGTTGCCAATATAAATTAATCCCGATATGCTCAAAAACTTGAGTGAACAATAAGATTTCCAATCAGTCAATAGTATTGATGTGAACGTTGTGTTAGCTACATATTGTTTACTAAGTAAATTTCTGGATAATCTTCATTACTCAACATTCAGTTTGCTTTAATCTAAATTGACCATCTTATACAGACTAAAATTGCTTTGAATTGAATGGTTCATTCAGTCTCAAACTTCCATCACAAACTGTTATTAATTCTATTTTTTCCATTTTCCCAATTAGGTTTAGGCATCATCACAAATAAGAAGATCAAGCAGGGACAATTCATTGCATATTATCGTGGTGATTTGAGAAACAAAGACCCTGGTTCAGATGATATTTATGTTTTTGAGACGAGAAGAAGAGGAAAGAAAGTATGGTATGTTGATGAATAACTATAATTGTTCCAATTGTCAACCTGCTGTGGATTAGTCGATGACTGTCATTTTGATTAATATTGAGTTCTAGTTCAAAAGTTTTAAGCTAGAACGATGTAGTAATGTAGAACTGTCTAGTATATTTTTTTATTAATACATTGAAAGGTAATGTCATCTACATATGATAACTGTCTTGTTGACTAACACTCAGTTGCTCGTGTGAGGACATAACCTCTAGAAAAATACCATCTCACTCAAGCTGTTGAAGTTGTCTATAATATCAGTGGCCTTTTCATTTTACAGATTCATTTGATGTGCTCTTTTTTCGAATTAATGATTTCTATTTTCACAGGTATAGATTTATTAAATAATTTAAAAAAATATAGGTGAAAATTGTTGATATTTTTCAGGTTCGATGCTTCAGATAAGAAATATGAAGCAAGATATTTCAATGATGGATTCACATATAGTAACATGGCTGTTAAATCAATAACAGTTGATGGCATTACTTATCCTATTTTCTTTGCAAAACGCACCATCGAGAAGGGCGAGGAACTTACGTACGACTACGGTCCAGGCCACTATCCCTGGCGAGGTTTGTGTAATTTTCTTTTTTTTATCCATTTTAATTCTCTCCATGCAATTCTTCCTAAAGCTATGTGAGGTTATATATAGTAGCTAGGTCTCCTTGGGTTTTGTGAAGTAGGTTCTTGATAAGTTGTGTGTTCCTCCCTGCTTCTAGCTTATTAAGCCCCTCTGCTTCCTGTATCATAATTTATCATTCTTTCCATTTAAGATTGCAATAATAGTCATCAGGAGCTCTATCCTGAAACTGTCTGTGGTGAATGGAAGAGAGGATGGGGCCTGCCTTGGGCCCCGAGCTGTTGTAATTCGGATAAGCTATGTATGTATTGTCTTTTTTCATTTTTACAATGTGTGTAATTTTTGCAATGCTACTTACAGTTGTAGAGGATATCGCTAGGGTTATGTTCTTCAACTACAATGCCTTAGATTTTTGTTAGGTAGGCTCGTAGGCTTCATTCAATATCACCTCTTCATTTTCCTCTTCCATCCGTGAGTGCAGACATTGGTGCTTGTGTCCCTTTTTGTCACATTCCTTGGTAAGTGACAGTATTCATGGAGTAGCTTTTTGCCTCCATGAGCACTGTCACCGTCGATGGTAGGTGACTTTGTTCATGGAGCCACTTTCCTTTCAGTAAACTGTTTGAGAATTTATATTCAGTTGATTATTTTCTAAAACGAAGAGTTGATTTGTTAAAATTGTTCAGTTAATTATTTTCCTGCTATGTGAAATTTCAATGATTATTGAACTAATCATTCCATTTATTCTTTCAGATGATGAAATGAACGTGTTGGATCATCAACCTGCAAATCTTCCACAACACAATCTCTCGATCACTGCATTAGATTTTAGTGGTAGAACTGACGATGTCGATACGGGCCCTCTACTGGTTGAAAATCCGCTGACAGAAGAACCTGCAAATCTTCCACAACACAATCTCTCGATTACTGCATTAGATTTCAGTGGTAGAACTGACGATGTCGATACGGGCCCTCTACTGGTTGAAAATCCGCTGACAGAAGAACCTGCAAATCTTCCACAACACAATCTCTCGATTACTGCATTAGATTTTAGTGGTAGAACTGACGATGTCGATACGGGCCCTCTACTGGTTGAAAATCCGCTGACAGAAGAACCTGCAAATCTTCCACAACACAATCTCTCGATTACTGCATTAGATTTTAGTGGTAGAACTGACGATGTCGATACGGGCCCTCTACTGGTTGAAAATCCACAGACGGAAGAACCTGCAAATCCTCCACAACACAATCTCTCTATTCCTGTATTTGATTCCTGCCCCATTTTGTTGTCACAGAAGGAGAAAAAGATTGTTGGGATAGAGCATAGGATAACCTCAAGACTCAGAGAGAAAAAGTAAGTATGGTATGCATATTTTGAGAGTTAGTTGAATAATCAATATAATCATATGATTTGTTGATCTAACTATAACTCATCATTAGCTATCTGTTATGTTTAAGTTATGGATTTATGATGTCAATCACTTTGTTAGGCAATCACCTTGTTCATTCATAATAAACTCTATATATTTTTTCAGTTATCTCATCACGTGTTGATATAGAAATGTCTCGCTTTTTCCTTCCTAAATTCATATTTTTTTAAGATATTCCATGTTCACGAGTTCTATGCTGATATCGTTCAGTAAAAAGATCTCAAAAGTTCTCTAGATGATTGAATATCGTAGTTCAATTTATATTTATGATGAGGTCTTTCTACAATGCGAATTATATCTCTGATACGATGATCAGTTTTACTGTCATTCCTATATTCATTGTCAATGATCAGCATGTAAATCAATATATCTTGCTCGTGGACTTTTTCACCTGCTATTTATATGTTTATGAGTTTACTTCGAAGATCAATTTATTCTCATTTTCTGCGAACTATTTTTAATATCTGTAAGCTAATGAGTTTCATTGAATTACAGAAGTAGAGATGAAGATGCTTCAAAGCAGATGAAGCTGGCAGAGAATGCTATTAGAGAAGGGAGGATACATTATGAAGATTTGAATATAGTTCCAATTCCGAGGAAAGGTGGGTGAATGTTTCAGTTCAATCTAGTTCATAAGTTTGTTATCATGAATCGCAATCATTCACAAAGAGACAAAAGTGGATATACTCACCAGATTTAGTTGAATAATAAATATTTGCAACTGGGCTGTAGAAATGTTTTGTGTGTTTACCATAAAAGTTTTTTTGGCTTCATGTACTCATCGCCTTCTAGTGAGATCCAAACCTAGTCTTATTTTGGTCCACAACCAATGTTTTCTCTATAGAATGAATGTTATCCAAGGAACTTTGTTATCTTTCTTCTTGTGGTTGGAGGCATCTAGAGGCATTAGGTAAACATCAGGTAGACTCTTAGGGGAGCTGTTTATGAATAGCTCAAAGACTTACTTTCCATTGAACGTTTATTGTGGAACTGAGGCTAAATAACTAATAACTGTTAACGTGATCAAATTTATCATGTATTCTATTCATAATTGTTCATATAAGAGAGGTAACGCCAATTTGTAATCGTTCTGATAAATTAATAAGACTAGCTCCTAGTACTTACACATGCTCATCAATTCATAATAAATGCCCAAAAGTATATCTAGGTTACCACATAGCAGATCTATATCACAATTATTCATGGTAGCTACATATATGTAGGTATAAATAAAAAGAATATAATTTTTGAAGTGATACTTAGATTCTTAAATTCAGTATAAGAGTCTTGTCTATTTCTTTCCTTGCATTTCGTGGTTATAGAAAAATTTAAAATAGTACATTTAATTGCACGTAAAAATAATAATATAGAACCATTTTTGGTATGATTTATAGTTTTATACTCAGTAACCTTAGCTCCAATGAACAGAGTGATAAAATTTGAAGATGAGGGGACCTTTTAAGAAATTGTGTAACTGGTGTAAGTTTTTCCAGATTTGCAAATTTTAAAAGTGTCTTTTCCAGATCTTGTTTAAGCGTGTAACTTTGTGGACCTCCTTCGTTTTCATTCAATATGGGTTAACATAGTTGCCAATATAAATTAATCCCGATATGCTCAAAAACTTGAGTGAACAATAAGATTTCCAATCAGTCAATAGTATTGATGTGAACTTTGTGTTAGCTACATATTGTTTACTAAGTAAATTTCTGGATAATCTTCATTACTCAACATTCAGTTTGCTTTAATCTAAATTGACCATCTTATACAGACTAAAATTGCTTTGAATTGAATGGTTCATTCAGTCTCAAACTTCCATCACAAACTGTTATTAATTCTATTTTTTCCATTTTCCCAATTAGGTTTAGGCATCATCACAAATAAGAAGATCAAGCAGGGACAATTCATTGCATATTATCGTGGTGATTTGAGAAACAAAGACCCTGGTTCAGATGATATTTATGTTTTTGAGACGAGAAGAAGAGGAAAGAAAGTATGGTATGTTGATGAATAACTATAATTGTTCCAATTGTCAACCTGCTGTGGATTAGTCGATGACTGTCATTTTGATTAATATTGAGTTCTAGTTCAAAAGTTTTAAGCTAGAACGATGTAGTAATGTAGAACTGTCTAGTATATTTTTTTATTAATACATTGAAAGGTAATGTCATCTACATATGATAACTGTCTTGTTGACTAACACTCAGTTGCTCGTGTGAGGACATAACCTCTAGAAAAATACCATCTCACTCAAGCTGTTGAAGTTGTCTATAATATCAGTGGCCTTTTCATTTTACAGATTCATTTGATGTGCTCTTTTTTCGAATTAATGATTTCTATTTTCACAGGTATAGATTTATTAAATAATTTAAAAAAATATAGGTGAAAATTGTTGATATTTTTCAGGTTCGATGCTTCAGATAAGAAATATGAAGCAAGATATTTCAATGATGGATTCACATATAGTAACATGGCTGTTAAATCAATAACAGTTGATGGCATTACTTATCCTGTTTTCTTTGCAAAACGCACCATCGAGAAGGGCGAGGAACTTACGTACGACTACGGTCCAGGCCACTATCCCTGGCGAGGTTTGTGTAATTTTCTTTTTTTTATCCATTTTAATTCTCTCCATGCAATTCTTCCTAAAGCTATGTGAGGTTATATATAGTAGCTAGGTCTCCTTGGGTTTTGTGAAGTAGGTTCTTGATAAGTTGTGTGTTCCTCCCTGCTTCTAGCTTATTAAGCCCCTCTGCTTCCTGTATCATAATTTATCATTCTTTCCATTTAAGATTGCAATAATAGTCATCAGGAGCTCTATCCTGAAACTGTCTGTGGTGAATGGAAGAGAGGATGGGGCCTGCCTTGGGCCCCGAGCTGTTGTAATTCGGATAAGCTATGTATGTATTGTCTTTTTTCATTTTTACAATGTGTGTAATTTTTGCAATGCTACTTACAGTTGTAGAGGATATCGCTAGGGTTATGTTCTTCAACTACAATGCCTTAGATTTTTGTTAGGTAGGCTCGTAGGCCTCATTCAATATCACCTCTTCATTTTCCTCTTCCATCCGTGAGTGCAGACATTGGTGCTTGTGTCCCTTTTTGTCACATTCCTTGGTAAGTGACAGTATTCATGGAGTAGCTTTTTGCCTCCATGAGCACTGTCACCGACGATGGTAGGTGACTTTGTTCATGGAGCCACTTTCCTTTCAGACTGCTTCTTCCAGTCCCTTGTTCTTAATTTCCTTTTGACGTCACCGATATAATCAGAATTGGTCGAAGCAGACCCTAAACCCTTATTAAACTGTTTGAAAATTTGTATTCAGTTGATTATTTTCTAAAACAAAGAATTGATTTGTTAAAATTGTTCAGTTAATTATTTTCGTTCTAGGTGAAATTTCAATGATTATTGAACTAATCCTTCCATTTATTCTTTCAGATGATGAAATGAACGTGTTGGATCATCAACCTGCAAATCTTCCACAACACAATCTCTCGATTACTGCATTAGATTTTAGTGGTAGAACTGACGATGTGTTAGAATTTAGATGAACAAATTAGGTTTCAAAGGATAATGACATAAATTTTAAAACAAGAAGCGCAGATCTTTATTTGTAGTTATTCTGAAATATACAAATTAAGTTAGAAATGAAGCTTGGCAATCCTAAATAGCATTTGTTTTTATCACCATCAACTTCATGCGACTGACTAGAGTTAGTACCTTACAAAATGTAGCACAACATTAGCATAGGATACCGGTTAAGGTAACAGGAGATTTCAGGAAAGGAATTAGGAGAGTTTCGGATTGTATACCGTAGGTAATTTCCGTTCGGGTTTATGCACACTGCGCAGGGGTTTTATTCTAAAGAATATGAAAGTAAATGGTTAGTGTTACCACCACCAGATAGCTCTATATAAATTCAATATAGCAATTATTATAACAAAGTATACTACCTTGAAATTTTTACCATTAAGGATTTTAAAGCTTATTTCAAGAGTCAAAACAAATTTATATTGAATTGACTTACAGTTTTAAGTTTTATAGAGTAGGGAACTCTAATTATTGAGAAGAATGAAATGGAGCAAAGCTCACGAAATAACGGCGTACTACTGTACTATTAAGAGAAATGTTCGAACATGAAAAGGATAGGAATTAAGCTTTCAATATTTCCGAACATTAACGATGTACAATTTATATGTACAACGTGTAAGTTAGTTAATCAAATTAGACAAGACACAACTTCAAACGAATTAAACAGTTCGAGAGTTGGGTAGATACTGATTTTGTAGCACGCTGTGCACATCTTATATAAGGTTAAATTTGGTAAAGAGAGCCATCTAGTGGTGATATAACACGTAATGAATATTATAATATTATACAATTGTATAAATAAATGAATAGTTCTCATTAAATAATGAAAACAATTTATGCCTAATTAATATAATACAAATGGTAAGGAGCTCTTTTTTATACACTCCCCACCACACAAAAAAAGTAATTCCTAATTGCTTTTCTTCTTCGCGGCCAGTCGCTTAGAAGTTCTTCGACGGTCCTTCTCAGGTACAGCTGATCCCGTCGAAAGTTTTGGTGCGCTCTCCACAGATATCTCCAGAGGGTGCAGGAGATTGATGGAATAGACACCATCTGTACAGTCAGCTTTCTTCAAAGTTACGGACCGCACTTTTCCGTCTCCAGAAGGACTCAAGGCTACGACTCGACCCAGCTGCCAATGTGACCGTGGCTTGATGCTTGAAGAGATAAGGACTACATCATCCATTTTAATGACGTTTTCCCAATCCTTTTGGTACAAGTCCCGCGAAGATTCTCTTAATGACGGGAGATATTCGTCATACCACATGTCCTTGAAGCGGCCGAACATCTCTTCTCGTAGCTCTAGCGCCTTGACAAGGTCCTTTCGGTTAGGTACAGACAGCTCAGTCCCACCCGTATGCCCGAACAAGACGGATCTACCAGAATCTGATTTGATGAAACAATTAGGGGTTAAAACACTGAGATCGGTAGAGTCTAAATAGGTAAGAGGCCTAGAATTAATAATATCTGATAGTACAGTTAACAAATGGAAATATTCATGATGCTTGCGACCTAAAGTTTTATACAAGCATGATTTAATGGTGCGAATCATACGCTCCTAAGCGCTACCTACCCATGCCGAGTATAAAGGAATTCGGACATGCTTAATGGAATTTTTAATCAAGTATGAAGAAAAATCGTTATCAATATGACTATTGGAAAGTATACCCATAGCCTGTAGGAAGGTAGAAGCATTATCGCTATATATGGAATTTGGTATACCATACATATTACAGAATCTAGTAAATGCAAGAAGAAAGTCTTTACAGGTCATTGAAGGTAACAGTTCTATGTGTATGGCTCTAATATTTAAACACGTGAAAACAAGTAGGTACATTTTTGTTAATTTATCGCCTAATTTAACATAAACATGACCAGTGAAGTCGATGCCTGTATGATTGAATGGTCTGTGAAAATTTACTTTATCTTTGTTGAAATCTGTTAATTTAGGGTATTTGAAAGCAAATTTATTCATCTTCTTACAAACTATGCATTTAGAAAGGTAATTTTTAACTAGATTACGGATTTGAGGAATCCAATAACCCATTTTACGAACTTTATTAATAGTTGATGGTACACCTAAATGTTTACAATCTTCATGAGCATAAAGAATAATCAATTTAGTGAACATACTATGTTTAGGTAATAACACAGGATTGCATCTATCATAAGACATTTCTAGACAACGATCATAAAGACCCTTAGAACTGATAATATCATTACAATCTAAATACAAATTCAAATTAGTTACACGATTGGGGATCTGACTATCGCAAGGAGATTTAAGAAATTTTAGATCAGATTCAAAATGATTTGCTTGCTCGTATTTGATCCAGTAGACTTTAGCTTTCTCATGGCAATCCTCAATGCTAGAGGCTTGCTTACGCAATTTACAAATGAAACGATAAATTAGAGAAGTTACTCGCAAGAGTTTGTTTACATCAGAATACTTATCTAATGGCAAGACGGGTTCCGGCGAAGAGACCACCGCAGTCCTAGTCAAAATTCTGCTCTTCTGTGACAAACATCCCAGCGAGTCATCAGGCCACGAAGTGTCAGATTGACGGAGCAGAAACGCGGGACCGCTCTGCCAGAACTTCATCTTTGTCCGGAACTCTCGTACAGACATTCCACGTGTCAACAAATCTGCGGGATTTTCTGCTGTGGGGACATACTTAAATTTACATTGTAAATTAAATTTATCGAAATATTCGTCCCTAAAGGAAGTTATATCCTTTACTCTATTCTTCGCAAAAATGTTCTTTGACTTCACATTCTTTGTGAGGATCCAGGAGAGAACAATTTGTGCGTCGATACATATGGTTACATTTTTAACTTTACTTTGCATAGAATTTAAAATAGTTGGCAAACATTTCATGGCCAAAAATACAGACAATAACTCTAATGTGGGAATAGATTTACTTTTTGTTGGAGCATTTTTAGCTTTGGCAAATAACAAACTAGATTTAGTGACGCCATCGATTTCACCTTTACAATAACATGAAAAACCATATACAGATTTAGAGGAATCACAAAAAATAAACAGTTCACAATCACCATCGTAAACCTGCCTATCAAAGGAAATATCATGCAACCGAGAAAAATCAGACTGGATAGAATTCCATCGTTTACTGTAGTCTTTGTTCACAGGTTCGTCCCAGTCCAATTTGTCCTTCCAAAGGTCCTGCAGCAAAATTTTGCCTCTAACAAGGACGGGCAAAACTAGTCCAAGTGGATCGAAAATCTGTGCAATACCTGAGAGAACCGAACGCTTAGTAACAATAGAATTAGAAGCTTGGTCATAAGGAGGGAGAGACAGACTATCAGAAGCAACATGAAATCTATATCCTAATACTTTCTCGTATTCTGATGAATGAGAAACAGAATCACCATTAATATCAAATAACTTCTTCAAAGGTGCACAATTTGTAGCCCAAGAGCGTAAATTAAATCCGCCCTCGTGCATTCTCTTAGAAGTTTCATGATAAAGTTCAGTTAAAGAACTAATATCATTTCCAGTGAAGAAGAGATTGTCTACATACAAATTATTATTCAAAATATGCGAGCACTCATCAGGCTCGTATTTAGCTACGTGATGTTTAATGACATGTAGTAAAATGAAGGGCGAGCTTGCGTACCCAAATACAATTGTTTTGTAACGATAAGCAATAAGTTCACCTGCTTCATTCCTCCACAAAATACAAAATTTATTCCTATCAAAATCCTCCTTCAATTTAATCGTCAAGAAAACTTGTTTTATATCCGAAATGACTAGGTATTTATTATTTCGAATTTTAATCAGAAGCTCTAACAAATTTGAAAGCAAATCCACACCAGGGTATGCGGACTCATTTAAGGAAGGAGAATCCTTTACTTTCAAACTACAATTTAATACAATACGAAGCTTAGTAGTTACATTATCATCGTTTTTAATTACATGTCTAAGAGGTATCCATACCTTTTGATCAACATCGCTCAAAGGAATTTGTTCGATGATGTCATCATCGAGTTGCTGCTTTAATACAGCGTTGTATTTATCATACAATTTATTTTCGTTCAAGTTAACTAATACTCTATCGAGTACGGATTTAGCAATGTGAAAATTAGATTTAACATCTGAAATTTTGTCAGTCCAAGGTAGGGAAACCTCATAGTTACCATTATTAAATTCAATTTTACTATCAAATTTATCAATGTGATACTGATCATACTCAGTATCAGTTTCTCTAATGCCTAAGGAATTTAAATTAAACATATCGTCTAATTTGCTATCAACTAAACTATCATTAATTACAGATCCAATTGGATCGAACTTAGTTGACACAGGGTTAATTAAAAAGTTAACAAGAGAACTACTTACAGTCTGCGGAGATTTGTCAGACCGTTTCACTTTGTACTTAGCATTCAATTGATTTTGATTTAGAAAACTGTCAACATTACCTATCGGTACTAAACCAGATGAAAATTCTAAAGCTTGACCCTTCAAACAAGGCACTAGTTTGTAACCACTAAGCAATTGAATTGCATCAATGCCTAGCAAACCTTCGAGTTTAACCTCGTCAGAATTGAATTGTTCAGCTAGTTTTAATTGTTTAGAGACATTTTCTATGAGCTAACTTTAAGCCATCGACAGAATATGAAAGCTCTACATCTTTACTGATTAGGAAAGGAAAAACACTATCTTTATTACGGTCACCAAAATCAACATTAAGGTACGTTTCACCAAAGGTTTTAAAGTCAGAGTCTAAGAAAGTATTTATAAGTAACTTAGTCTCATTTTTGCAATGGAAATTTAACCTACTAAGTACTTTATCAGAGACGTAAGAACGCTGACTACCTGTGTCTACTAAGCAACGCACCCTAGTTTTGAATTGACCTGACCCTACAGTAACACAAAGAGTAGGTAAAATGAAAGTTTTACCAGAGTCAGATGAAGCATTTAAACAAAAGTTAGTGTTTACTTTACTCACATTGTTTGGACACAATGCTGAAATATGATTAAAGGACTTACAATTAGAACAAGAAAAATCAAGGGAATTTTTACAATTATGGGAATTATGTTTAGAGCTCGTGCATTTTGAACAAATATTCAATTCATCGCATCTAGCTCTTCTATCGTGAAATTTAGAATACTTACTGCATCTAGACATACAATGACCGCTAGCATTACAAAACTTACAAAAGTTTTTTGGTTTACCATCAAAATTGTTAGGGTTAGAATTTCTAGGCAATTCAGAATTTAAATTAGTAGCTCTAATAACGTGTTTGAAATTTGAATGAGATGGGTTATCATTGAATTTTACATTTCTAGAGGAACCTAAATCTAAATTGAGAGTAGTGATAATACCCGAGTAGTTGTCAAAAATATTTTGCATTGTAGGGAAATTATTATCTAATTTCCTAACTAATTCCTGCTTGAAAACATTAGGTAATTTATTGAAAATGATATGGCTAATCAAAGTGTTTGCACTATGTTCCTCAAGTAGGTTAATATCATAGTTTTTCAAATCACTAATTATGCACCTAACTTCGTTTATAAACAGCTTAGTTTCAAGAAGACTAGGATCAGATTTAGGTTTCAATTTTAACAATTTAGCATAGAGATCATTGATTATAGCGTTAGGGTTAAGAAATTCGCCATTTAGCAATTCAAGAGCTACTGTATAATTATCATTTGATAATTGAAGATACTGAACTAATTTAAGGGCATAGCCACTCAAGTAAGATCTCAAATAAGTGAATTTAGAAATATTAGACAAACGACGTTGATCAATTACATTCCTAAACTGAGTAATGAAAGCATGGTAATCTAAATGAGAGGAGCCTTCACCTGAAAAACTAGTACATTTGAGTTCAGGCAATTTTAACTCACTAACTGGAAGTTTGGCGCTTTGCTCCTCATCTCCATCTTTACCAGCTAGTCTATTCAGTCTGGCTTGAACAGAAAGAGTATATTTGGATTGATTCTCCAACTCTTCTTCTGTGTCATCTGAAAACAAGTCGCTATAACCTGTGGACTCTAATATTAGTGAGGTAATTTGATCGTCGTACTCCTTGATTTCATCTAGGTAACCTTTAATAATATTTTTAAAGGTGGAATAATCCATATCAGGATCATAATTATTGAAAGAAATAGTAATACGGCGTTTAAGCACAGCACGCTTAGTTACAAGTTTAGATTTAGTATTTACATACTTAGTTTCGGTCTCTAACTCTGAGCCAGACATTGTTGCAAGAATTTGATGGTGGTAAAATTAATAAGAAAATTTCAAGAATTAAATATGTTAGAATTTAGATGAACAAATTAGGTTTCAAAGGATAATGACATAAATTTTAAAACAAGAAGCGCAGATCTTTATTTGTAGTTATTCTGAAATATACAAATTAAGTTAGAAATGAAGCTTGGCAATCCTAAATAGCATTTGTTTTTATCACCATCAACTTCATGCGACTGACTAGAGTTAGTACCTTACAAAATGTAGCACAACATTAGCATAGGATACCGGTTAAGGTAACAGGAGATTTCAGGAAAGGAATTAGGAGAGTTTCGGATTGTATACCGTAGGTAATTTCCGTTCGGGTTTATGCACACTGCGCAGGGGTTTTATTCTAAAGAATATGAAAGTAAATGGTTAGTGTTACCACCACCAGATAGCTCTATATAAATTCAATATAGCAATTATTATAACAAAGTATACTACCTTGAAATTTTTACCATTAAGGATTTTAAAGCTTATTTCAAGAGTCAAAACAAATTTATATTGAATTGACTTACAGTTTTAAGTTTTATAGAGTAGGGAACTCTAATTATTGAGAAGAATGAAATGGAGCAAAGCTCACGAAATAACGGCGTACTACTGTACTATTAAGAGAAATGTTCGAACATGAAAAGGATAGGAATTAAGCTTTCAATATTTCCGAACATTAACGATGTACAATTTATATGTACAACGTGTAAGTTAGTTAATCAAATTAGACAAGACACAACTTCAAACGAATTAAACAGTTCGAGAGTTGGGTAAATACTGATTTTGTAGCACGCTGTGCACATCTTATATAAGGTTAAATTTGGTAAAGAGAGCCATCTAGTGGTGATATAACACGTAATGAATATTATAATATTATACAATTGTATAAATAAATGAATAGTTCTCATTAAATAATGAAAACAATTTATGCCAAATTAATATAATACAAATGGTAAGGAGCTCTTTTTTATAGATGTCGATACGGGCCCTCTACTGGTTGAAAATCCGCTGACAGAAGAACCTGCAAATCCTCCACAACACAATCTCTCAATTCCTGCATTAGATTTTAGTGGTAGAACTGACGATGTCGATACGGGCCCTCTACTGGTTGAAAATCCACAGACGGAAGAATCTGCAAATCCTCCACAACACAATCTCTCGATTCCTCTATTAGATTCTAGAACTGATGATGTCAATACGGGCCCTCTACTGGTTGAAAATCCACAGACGGAAGAACCTGCAAATCCTCCACAACACAATCCCTCGATTCTTGTATTTGATTCTACTTCTAGAACTGACGACGTCAATACGGGTCCTCTAATTGTTGTAAATCCAATGACGGAAGAATCTGCAAATCCTCCACAACACAATCTCTCGATTCTTGTATTTGATTCTACTTCTAGAACTGATGATGTCAATACGGGCCCTCTACTGGTTGAAAATCCACTGACAGAAGAACCATCAAATCCTCCACAACATAATCTCTCGATCTCTGCATTGGATTCTAGTGGTAGAACTGATGATGTCATTAAGGGCCCTCTGCTGGTTCAAAATGACTTTGTGAGGGAAGATCTTCAACTTCTTCAAAATTCTTCCATCATCTTCCTCACTAACCATCAGCAGTACAATATTCTACCTGCAGAAGCTCCCTCAACGAGCACTCCTTTTGTCAATGATAATTATGATATGGAAATCCCCTATTTGGTTGCCCAGAATGAATTTGCACAGCCTAATAGCCGTTTGGATGATCATATTACTAAGGGCTTCTCCACCTCATTAGATAAACCATCTTCCGATCCTTTTGAAATCCCCTGTCCAACTAATGATTACACCTCTAATTTCAATAACACACATCAACCAGAAGATTCTTCAAGATTGATCAACGATCATGTTAATAATAGAGGTTTATTCCTCAGACAAGTTGGAAATGGTGACACGTATCTTACACCAGATGGGCAGCAAGTGCGTCTTTCTCCTGTGGTGAACGATGAACTATCTCAAGTGCATGATGAGAGAGTGATTGAATCTTCACCAGCTCTTCAGAATGAGAGTATCAGGGAATCCACACTGCAGATGAAGAAAGGTAAAAAACCATCAAGACCTTGTCCATTTTGTCCTGATTTTAAATTGCAATCAAACTTGAAGAGACATATTGTACGTAAACATGAAGAAAATGTGAAGCATATTATGGATTCATCTGCCCAAAAACAGAGAACAGAGTTCAAGCAAATAAGACTGAACGGAGTTTTTCAATATAACAAACATGAAAAATTACTAAACGGAAGAGAGGCTAAACTGCAAAGAGCCCGTAAGAGTGTTAAAAATCAACCTCTGAAGATGTGCAGTGCATGCAACATCTTTGTTAGTAAGAATACATTCAGAAAACATAAATGCATCAATAAATTTCCAATGAAACCTCAAAAAGCAATGGATATCACTCCGTCATTAATTACAACTGTAACAGTTGCAGAATACTTGGATGGTTGTGTCAATAAATTACATGATGATGAAGTAGGAACTTTAATCAAAGAAACACCGTTATTGTTATATTTAGGAGAAAAGTTTTTCTTGAAAACTAACAATGCCAAAAAATTAGAAAAAAGAAAAAGAGTTAACGCATATTTGAGGAAAATGGGATTGATTTACCTGAACTTAAAGAAAAGAATACCTGACATAGATTTTTGCAGCATGTTCTTAGCCTCTAATCTGCCTCAAATGAAGGATGCGATTTTCGAATGTATTGCAGATGGTTTAACTCAGGGTCCTCTTTTTTATAATGCCATGAAATATTCAATTGATAGGCTTGCCAATAAGTACTTCAATGAAGGCAATGAAGTACTTTCTGCTCAGATTCATCGTTATGGTACCAGTTTTTCGGATATGTATAGGGAGAATTTCAAAAATCTCTCTGAAGATCTGGCTAGAGAACATCATAAGAAATCTAAAGATCCTGCAAGTCTCCCCAACGCAGAAGATATTAAGCTCATCATTGATCATTGCGAAAAGGAAATGAATAAATCTTACACGATCAGTTGTTTTGCAGAAAATTTCATCAGTATCCGAAGATGCCTTTGCACAGTTTTGACTTTGGAAAACTCTCGTCGAGGTAAATAGTACTTAAAATCTATATTGCGATAAAATTATGTTAAACATTTCCTCTGCTTGCAGTTATATGCCCATCTTACTCAAACATTATGTATATTATACTGAAATCAGAAAATCTTTCGAACGCAAAATAATTATACTAACTTTTGAAAATAGATGGTAGTGTTTTTTAAACTTGATTGAAATTTTTTAATTCTTTAATTTTCTATTGATTTTCTAAAGTGACTGATTTTATGGAACTGTTGTTTTTGTCTTCTGACTCTTTCACCTATTTGAAATAAAAAAATTATTTTGCAGGTAACGAAGTGTCTCGTTTATCTCTTGAAGAGTTAGGCACAGATTGGGTGCCCATATTTGACCAAGATGCAAGAGTTCAGAGTGAAGACATTTTAGTGCACACAGTGGGGAAAAACACTAAAACTTTAGTCCCAATATGCATTCGGAAAGAATTAGTAAATATTTTGGCGTTATTCATTGATAAAAAAGTGCGTGAATTAGCAGGTGTGCCGTCTTCAAATGTGTATGTATTTGCGTCAACAAGATCAGATGATCATGTTAATGGATCACACGAAATAGGTGACGTAAGTCAAAGTTTGAATCTCTCTAAAAGTGTGACTGCAACTTCAATCCGGCACTATGTAGCGACTAAATTTCCTCAATCTCATTCCTTGTCTGAAAATGAGAAAGAAGTCTACTTCAAGCATTTTGGACACCATGCAAACATAAATAGTGCTATCTATCAAAGTCGTAATCACGAAAAAGAGAAGGCTGTAGCATCAATGATCAGAAATGTCGTAAGAAGTGATAGTCAGTTCGAGGATTCGAGTGGAATTGAAGACACCTCTGCTGTGCAACTTACTGTTCTAAGCACTCCTCAAGCATCGAAAAGAGCTAGAGATATTTCGCTAGTGCACACTCCGATTACGTCTCACAAAAGAGTTAAGTTTGACCATACTCCAGCTAATAAAGTTAACAATTCTGTAAAGTCCCTTTTTCAAGGTTCAGACTCTTCGTCTGGATCTGATGAAGAGATTGAAAATCTTAGATGCCGAGATAAAAAATCTTCTATTGGAAGAAGATTGAGAATTACTTCTGATGAAGAAGATTACAGTTCACCGAAAAAAATTAATCGCAAATACAAAAGATGGAGTGTTGATGACAATAAAAAAATAAGGCAGCACTTCAAAGATATCATCCAAAAAAATAAATTTCGAAAACCCCCCTCCGATGTTTTGAAGAAATATGTTAGACAAAACAATTTAGATTATATACCATCAAATGAAGCAAACACTCCAGTAAGACAAAATCTTTTGTTAAGAAAGTTGTACAATGAGCAAAAGCTCTTTAAACAGAAAGTAGAACGCATTTCTAGAGATTTTCTATCGCCACAAAAATAAGTGATGTATTATTTCAATGATGGATGCTGTATGAATACATCAATGTGACTTTTTCATTTTCTTGTAATTTGAATTCTTCCTTTACAATTTTTGAGTTTTCTTGCTCATTTTTTCGATAATTATATCAATGAATTTGCCTTTAGTTACTATCTGTTCATTTTGAGACGCGCGTTGCTTTGGTCAAATCATTTATGTCAGGAGTACAGTCTTGAATCTTCATCAATAAAAGGTTTTTATTCGTTGATACTCCGTCACATATTGAATTTACTAAGTTGAAGTGGACATTTGTCCACTTCAACTTAGTATATTCCATATGTGACGGATGAGCATCAACGAATAAAACACTTTCAAACGTAGCATTGTTACGCCATCTTGCAAGAGTCATCAGAAATAGAAAGTATCATTTCCTGTTATTTTAATTTCATTATTTTCGGTTGTAAACGTTCTTAAATATTAGATAAATAGAATCTTATAATATATAGCACAAACCATGATTTTTTCTAATTAATTATAGCACAAACATAAAATTTCCCTGATTTAAATTTTGGTAGGTAGACTCTCAGATACCGGACGTTCACAGATATTCGATGTAATCATTCTATTTGAATTGTAACTGTATTGGAGAACCTCTATAGCAATTGAATAATTATCAATTCGTCCAGTAAATGTGAGCATCCGGTATCTGATAGGTCACCCTAGTGACAATCTACTAATAAAATTTTTGTATGCCTCATGAAGAAAGTATCACTATGACAGATAAATATCGGAGTCTGATTTTTAGTTAATACGAATTCACGAAATATCATTTTTGTTCTGTTTTCTAATGGAGATATTTAATAAATCATCTTTTCAATTAAGAATTAGTTCGTTTAGTTAATATGAATTCACGAAATACCATTTTTGTTCTGTTTTCTAATGGAGATATTTAATAAATCATCTTTTCAATTAAGAATTAGTTCGTTTAGTTAATACGAATTCACGAAATACCATTTTTGTTCTGTTTTCTAATGGAGATATTTAATAAATCATCTTTTCAATTAAGAATTAGTTCGTTTAGTTAATATGAATTCACGAAATATCATTTTTGTTCTGTTTTCTAATGGAGATATTTAATAAATCATCTTTTCAATTAAGAATTAGTTTCCTTTATGTAAATCATAAAAACCTATCATAGTTTTCTATTCATATCGATTAATTGTTTTTGATAATTGTTTTCCTCATTTTTCCTATTATCTGAAGTATTTCATTTATGTCAGTTTAGCTATCTATTAAAGGTCCTCTCCAAGTTCAAAGAAAAAAATGAGTTCATTACACATCATAAGTGATTTAGGACCATTAACCTGCGAATCGCGTAAATTTCGGTGCAGTCAGTTTATAATTCATTATAGTTGTTAAAAGGACACACACAGGATTAAGAGGACACACATAATATTAAGAGGATACATTAAGGATTAAAAGGACACACACAGTATTAAGAAGACACAAATAAGATAAAGAGGATGCATTAAGGATTAAGAAGACACACACAGTATTAAGAGGACACAAATAGGATTGAGAGGACACAAATAGGATTAAGAGGACACACATAGGATTAGGAGGACACACATAAGATTAAGAGGATACATTAAGGATTAAGAGGACACACATAGGATTAAGAGGGCACACACAGGATTAAGAGGACACACACTGGATTAAGAGGACACACATAGGATTATGAGGACACACATAGGATTAAGAGGACACACATAGGATTAAGAGGACACACATAGGATTAAGAGGACACACATAGGATTAATAGGACACACATAAGATTAAGAGGATACATTAAGGATTAAGAGGACACACACAGGATTAAAAGGACGCATACAGGATTTTAAGAGGACACACTTAGGATCAACGTGACACACTTAATAAAAAAGGACACACTTAGGATCAACAGGACACACTTAGGTTCAACAGGACACACTTAGAATTAACAGAACACGGGATCAACGTGACACACTTAATAAAAAAGGACACACATAGGATTAAGAGGACACACATAGGATTAAGAGGACACACATAGGATTAATAGGACACACATAAGATTAAGAGGATACATTAAAGATTAAGAGGAAACATATAGGATTAAAAGGACTCACTTAGGATTAAGAGGACACACTTAGGATCAACGTGACACACTTAATAAAAAAGGACACACTTAGGATCAACAGGACACACTTAGGTTCAACAGGACACACTTAGAATTAACAGAACACACTTAGGATTGACATGACTCGTAGGATCAATAAGACACACATCGGATCAAGAGGATACACTTAGGATCAAGAAGACACACTTAGGATCAAGAGGATACACTTAGGATCAAGAGGACACACTTAGGATCAAGAGGATACACTTAGGATCAAGAGGATACACTTAGGATCAAGAGGATACACTTAGGATAAAGAGGATACACTTAGGATCAAGAGGATACACTTAGGATCAAGAGGATACACTTAGGGTCAAGAGGATACACTTAAGATCAAGAGGATACATTTAGGATCAATAGGATACACTTAGGATCAAGAGGATACACTTAGGATCAAGAGGATACACTTAGGATAAAGAGGATACACTTAGGATAAAGAGGACACACATTTGTATAAAGAGGTGACCGGTATATTCCACCCTGGTAAATTCTACCCCTGTATATTACACCCTAGTTATACTCCACCCCACCTTATAGGTTAGTTATTAATATTAGTCATTTATTAATATTTTATGTAATACTAGATAACTTGCATTTTGACTGTATCAAATTAAACCTTTTGCTGGCTAATCACAAGCTTTAAATTTTTCACTACACATGTAACAGAACAGCAGAAAGAAAGGTTGTGTGAACGCATTTATCAGTTGAGGTATTTAGATTTTCAATTTCAAGCTGATTTTCTTCCCTATCGCCAACACAACAGCGATATTAATTGTAAGATGATGTTCTATAGTATTTATTGTTATATTTATTTCATTTTGAATTTGGTATTTTGTCTTAATGTAGAAGTGGTTTTTTGACCGAAGGCTTTTTCTAAATGTTTTTTGTTTAACCAGGAAGTTTTTGATGGGAGGGGGAATTATTGCACAGGCTTTCAAGAATGATAGATTATTGCCTTTTTTACATTGCGAGATTTTGATCGCGGTGATTTTTTTCCTAGAATCCAAAACAGCAACTTATAAGCAAGGAGCGAAATCATTGAATGGGTTTTTTCTGCCAGTCGACCCATTCCATACCTCATACAACCATTGTTGTAGGAGCACATGTGCAGTTTCATGTTAAAAAGGAATTAATATTAACTTTTCCAACACGTAAACTTTGAAATAAATTACCTTATTAGGAATATTTATAATTTTATTAGGATAACATTTCAATTGACTTGAGCTACCTCTAAATACTATCAAAATGTAGCAGGATATCGTCAGAGTTATTTTTTCATCGGTACAAATTGTTTAACAAATGGCCATCCAAAAATAATACCGAGGTGAAATTTACCGGGTTGGAATATACCTAGAACCGTATAAAGAGAACACGAATATATCAGCAAATAGAGCATAGGAATAGAGGACATCATGGAATCAAGAAGTCACTTGAGAACAATAAAAAATATTTGATTTTATTACTGATATATGAAAAGTAGAATTATTCTAGAGAGTTAATGTAGTCAGTAAAAGCTATAGGTAGTAATAATTTTTTTCTATTTTTGTTTCATATTTTAATATTCAATAGATTAATTAATATTAATAAACTATAGGATTGATAGCTCAAATAGAAAGACGGTATCCAATATACAACCATTGGTCATGAAATTCATTGTCAGGTCCAGGTTTTCCACCCTTCTCCTGATGATGAATAGAAAAACCTTCGATAATATACCTAATTATGTGTTTTTAAATATTTAAATGCACTAATTAAGCAAAACATTAATCTGACGACAAGAAAGAGATTGAACACTTTGTTTTGATTTCCAATTTCCAATTGAATAATGCCTTTTCATAGCATATTCGAGATTTAAATTGTTTCTTGACGTATTAAATAAGTTTCAATAGTAATTTTTTATTATTTTATATCTTTACATGAATATTAAATGGTAAATTACTAATACCTACCTACATGACATTCAAAAGAGTGAGAGTTAAGAGTGACATTCAAATGAAGAAAACTGGTACAAGGAATTTCCCCCGCTGGACCATTTCCCGCCGGACTTTCCCCCGCCGAATAAAAATAAAATAATAATATTTTCTCCTCCGAATAAAATTTTAGGCTATTAAATTATAATTTTGATAAAACAAACCATTTATTAATAGATAGAAGACACATTTCAAGAACAGTCTTACACAATAATAGCGTATTTTTTTTCGTTTTGATTTCCGTATGTGTCAATATTGGTCATTTTTATATTAAGACTGTATCTTCGTAAAATTTCATATAATTAAAAATTTAAAATACGCTGCAAAGCTCAAATATTATGTCAATACTATGGGATTGTCAAATGTCGCGATTTAGTCTAAGCAGCTACGATTAATTCAGTTTATTCCAGCTCTATTGTTATACATATCGTTAATTTATGTTTTCTTTGCTAGCTATTATAAAAAAAATGGTGATCGATTTACTTCTCGTTCAAATAATTGTAGTTTATTGTTTCGACAATTAATATATTACAGAATTAATAACCATACTATAGATTTCTTATTCCACTTAATATTGGCCTGTTTTTATAGTGTCTTTTTCCTATTATGCATATCTAATATTTATACACTGAAGAACTTACAATAGTTTAATCCTTATTATGAAAATACGTAAGCTAGACTCAGCTGTTTGAGTATAGAAATCCCTAAAAATCAAGAGTTTCCAAGTTGTCAGATTAAAGAACAAATTAGATATAAAGGCGTACATTTACTATAAAAATGTCCAATGAAAACTAATTATCAATTACCAATTCCTATGCAACATGTTTAAAAAAAAATCCAAAAAATAGGTTAGTTGCCATATAAGACTTTGATTTAAAATTTCACGGCAATAGATATATTGGTTAATATTATTTTTTTCGAAAAATAATTAAAAAATCTCACTATCAAGTTGTCTTCCAGAGTTTAAATTAAATAAAAAATAGGCGGGGAAAAGTCCGACGGGGAATAGTCCTTTTCACGAGAAAACTCTATAGGGAACCACAGCAGTTTAAATGGTGCATTTTCGTAATACACCAGTAACCCCCAAAATTTCCCATTTTCTTTTGATCTATCTTTTTCTAAGTAAGTTTGGACGTAAGTAATCCTTCATACGGTATCCTTAGAGGCATCCGTATTTTTGCCCCTCATTAAGTTGACTGAATACTTAACTACCGGTTTATATTTATGGGTGCCCTAATGGACATCGGAATATATTCAATTTATTATTTAAAAAAGGTCTGCTTCTTCAAGCAGACCTTATGAAAAAAATGTTGACTATAAATGGTGACTATAATACAAATTATATGTAATTATGTATATTTATGAATAAAGTTAATCATTAATTATATTTCTAGAAGGATACTATTATTTCAATCGTCATGTACAATTATTATTGTACAGCTTCATATACTGTGACGTGAAACAATCATTTGAACAGAACAAAATTGTTTAACAAATGTTTAGTGTTTATCATTTGAATTTAATTATATATTGTGAATGCTGTATATTATTATTTGAATTTATTTATATATTGTAAATGCTTTGTTTTATTATTTGCATAACTAAACCTTTTTCCGGCATTTACCTCAGATTCATCGTTTGAACTACGTTTCTAAACGAACATGACTAAGGTAAAAATGTGCAGTTTGAACAACTATATATCTCCACAATAACTTAGATTATAATAATAAAGATGAGTCTTTACTTATGTTATATATAAGAAATTCTGTACGTTTTCACAATGAAATTAAATAGAAAATATAAACACCTTGAAATAGGTTATTAGATATTAATGTTAATAATTGTAAATAGAGTTAGTATACTAATTAGTGTCAGTGTTCAGAAACTGTTCAAGCTGTAACTCATGTGATGAAATGTCCCAAAGTGTTATGACGCTACAATTATTTTTACCATCACTAATACCAACTAATCAACCTAATGCTCCATAAAGTACGCCATTAGTTTGTTATTTTCAGGAAAAACAGAAAATACTTACAACATGACTAGAAAATAATGCTCAATCATATTTAATTGTGTCACCAACACTATGATTCGAAGTTTTTAATTCGGTAATTTAAGTGAGATGGAGAAGATTTCATTGGAAGGTAAATAATAGTAGATTGAGAGGGTTTTCTTTGTAGGTATATAATAATGTATTGAGAGAGTTCTCTTTGTAGGTATATAATATTAGATTGATAGGGTTTCTTGGTCAGTAATTGTCAAAATATTTAGTTTTTTAGATGAGTTTGTAATAGTATATAGATAGGGTTTACTGCGGGAGTAATTACCATATAGTATATCGGGAGGGTTTTCTGGGTGAATATTACTGAGAATATTGTTTTAGTATCTGGAACTAATTATATTGATGTGGGTTTCCTGAACTAAATGTTATTTAAATATAATTTAAACAACAAATTCACTTTATGTAAGAGTTTCCAACAAATTTAGAAATTCATTAAAGAAAAGAAGCTAAAGAAACTCAGCTAATTTATCATCTTATTCTTAATTTCATCCCCATACATTGCAAGGAAAGTCCGATCGTTAATTATTTGGACTGTCCACATATAAAGATTTATATTTACAGCTGCCATAAGTTTCTAATTACAAGTGAATTATTGACATTTTGTCAGAGTTGTATGTAAAACTTCCACTTATTGGACTGGTGAAAACTCTTTCTATGATAAATGAATAATATGAGTTCAGAATCTAAAGATGATTTTATTCCTTCTCATTTGAAGAGTAATTAATAATAAGTAGTGATTGTAAAGTTATTTTGTCTCTTTGGTTCAAATGCCCACGATACAGAATAATATTTATCTTTTTGAAGCCTGTTGCAGTGTCGATTTTACAAACTTATTAAACAAATCTTTAAATTATCTCATTTAAATGTAACACTTGTAGTTCTTTTAACCTAGTATTTCCCAACCTTTTATTTGCTATGTACCCCTTCAACGTTTTGATACATAACTATGTACCGCCCTAATTATTTTTTAAATAGATATGCCAAGTAAAATAACAAATTTCCATACAATTCTTAATATTCCTTTGTGAATTATGACGATACATTTGGTTTACGCCTCCAAATTATTGAGTCATGGTGCATGTCTGCACCAAACTAACCCAAATAAATTTTATTATAGTGGTCGGCAACCAGCGGACCAGAAACAGTCCGCGGGACAATAATTTGGTACTGGGAAGCAGAAAAATATAAAGTAATAAATGAATGAATACGTGTGACCCCACATATATATACAATACAAGTTGGTAGGCAAATTCAAATTTTCTAATCCAAATACCTGTAAAATGATTATATAATCGATGATGACTATAACAATGAGGGTGATTTTGATTAAGAGATTTAGAGTCTTGCCTGTGGAACCAGTCGAAAAAGGATCATTCGATCAACCATACCCTTCGTGACAAGTTCTGAACATGTTTACACCTGACTACTGACTGTTTCATTATCTTCTTTATAGTCACCTGTAGAATCACCACCCAAAGTTCATTCCAGTACAATCCGCACATCAATGATTCCACTCTCGTACAAACAGCATCTCACGTTCCAAGTTCATTCCTGTACAATCCGGCCTCATATGATTTCATTCATGTACAGTCCATACGGTTCATACCCAATGATTTCACTCCTGTACAATCCGCATCCCAATGATTTCAGTCATGTACATGCCGCACCCCAATGATTTCACTCCTGTACAATTCATACCTTAGTGATCCCACTCCTATACAATCTGCACCAATATGATTTTTTCCTGTGCAATCCGCACTCTAATGATTTTACTCTTGTACAGTGTACAATCCACACCCCAAGATTTTATTCTTGTACAATCCACATCCCAAATGATTTCACTCTTGTACAATCCGCACACCCGAATAATTTCACACTGGAATCTATAGAGTCGTACCTGATCCTGGTTTTTTTCTATACCTGAGCACCCGATTGTTATTTTGAAAGGAATATTTGAACACAGGATTATATATATTAAGCTCGTTATGCTATCATACAAAAGCAGTAGCTTCTTAAAGAGAAGGACATTTTTTGCTTACCCAATAGTATTAGCTCCACCCGTCCCTCCGGGCCGCGAGAATAAAGTTGAACGTTTACAGGTCCTCGACGATAACAAACATGCAGACCACAGCGTTAGATACTCTTTTCCAAATACTTTATCATGACTGATCATAGGGTGTTTAGCAGTGGACAAATTATTACCTTTGAAATCTACATTTAGCGAAATTTCTTAAATTTATATTGATGTGAATGTTACTTTGAAAAAAATTAGGATATTAAAATTATTTTCTACTGAAACCTCAAATGTAACCCTGAGATAAGCAAATGTACCCCAGGTTGGGAAATACTGATTTAACCCATTGGATGCATTGTGCAATATAAAAACAGCTAAGACGTGCAATGTGCATGTCGTAATTAGTAATTATACAGAGTGTCAAGTATTCGTTATCCATACCACAGATTTTCTTATATACAGAGTGTTCAACCTAGGGGTGACCGATAAAACGCTATAAAACATAAACCAATAGATATATAACCCCCTACTTTTCGTCATTTTTTTCAGAAAGTACCTTTAGTTTTTGTGGTAGTAAAATAAAATTTCTACTTAAATATTTATTTAAACACAGGCCTCAACATGACATCCGTCTGTTTCCAGGCATTTCTGCAATCGCTGCTGGAACCCAATTATAACCTGTCGGCACATTCCTTCGGAGATGTGCCCTTCAAAGAAAAATTCACTCCTTGTCTTCATCTCTTCAATTTTCCTTGACTTATTGAACTTCCATAACAAGAAATCACAGGAGTTAAAGTCCGGTGAACAAGAAGGCCATGGCATATTGGAAGAACCTCAGTCCATCCAGCTGAGCGGTAAATTTTCGTGCAATCAACATGCCATGGCTTCCATGTTTATTGTTCACCGGACTTAAACTCTTGTGATTTCTTGTTATGGAAGTTCAGTAAGTCCAGAACAATTGAAGAGCTAAAGACAAGGACTGAAACGGCATTTGAAGTGCATGTCACCGAAGAAATGTGTCGACAGGTTATTAGTTCAGGCATGTCGTGCAAAAAAATGGGTCAACCTCTGAAAAATTGCAACAGAAAGTCTGAAAACTGTTTTATATTCAGAAAAATGCCCTCTATAACAAATCAAAAACTCTTAAGGAATCCCGGTGGTGGAAGACTCCATAAAAGCATTCCAAAATAGCAGCCGTAAAACTGATATATTCCTATATCTCAACTTCGAAATGACTTAGTACTTTGATTTCAAAATGTTGAACATACATTTTCTAAAACCAGAAATCCAATGAAATACATTTTAATAAGCTAATCCTGACAAAAAATCCGAAATGCGGACCATTTTATATAAAATAATAATAACTTTAACTCTGAATCGATTTTGAAGTTGTCTTTAAAAAATGACTTACTTTTTCATATAATTACATACGATTAGATAAAAATGAAGGTGAGAACTGGTAAGATACTTATATTATGAGCATTTATTAAAATATATTAGGAGTATATCAGAGCTCTCTCCAGTCATGAGATGTATGAAGAGAACATGAATGTCTTAGCGGCTTAGCGAGTTGTGCCATATTATTTTCGCACACCAAGCTCCGTATTGAGTAGCTAACAGTAATACATAAGAAATATTTGTTTCTTATCTTTGCTTGTTACTTTTTTTCAAATGGAAAATTATTCTTCAGTGTTTGGCAATGAATGTGTAAATATTAAATGAAAGTTATTACAGAGAAAAAATACTGAAAAGTCTATTCGTTGAGCTTTTATAAAAGTTTTAATGAAATAAAAAGACACTCATTCATTTATCAGCTATCTGCAAGAGAGAACACACTTCAGCTCAGATCCGAGATTGATTAGTATCTCGACAGGGGTGCATGCAACCAGCCAAGTTAATGTGGATTCAGCCAAAACTGTTGGAACTGCTATCTTGACTAACATTGCTGCCAATTACACATTCTAGAAAAAGAACCAAACCATCACGTTGGCTTCCAAATCGGCAGTATTGATTGATGGTGGATCCCCAGCTGCTTTTCCAGCGATTGACCATTGATGCAAAAGATACAGAGGACCTGCAGTCTGTGTTTAAATATGAACTATGCAGTTACCCACCAGCTCTATTTGGTTCCACACTTCTGCTCCGACAGCCACAAAAGCCAGTGCTTCCCGAGGCTATTTGGACTCTCTTGACACACGATGCATCTGAAATCACAAGCCAAGTCCACTACGTGTTGGATGGTGGGGAACTTGTCTAGTGCATTCCATGGACACGTGGCTCAACAAACAAAATAATCTGCACGCAATACACAGAGTATGTGGCAAGGAAGTATGGACAGACAACAGTCATGTTTGATGGCTATGATGGTACATCAACAAATAATACAACACACCAGAGACGTACGAGAGGGAATGCTATAGCAACAGTGACGTTTGGTTGAAAAATTTCTGTCATGGAACCTTCCGCCACCAGGATTCTTTAAAAGTTTTTATATGTTATAGTGGACACCTCCATGAACATAAAGGAAAGATTTCTGGGAAACAAACTGCCCTTCATAAACATGTTCAACACCAAACTACGGTCACAGAACTAAGAGACACATCATTCTGCATAGTACAATTGGCAGCCACATCTGACACTGTGCTGGTCGGAGATGACACAAATCTGCTCATCCTTCTCATCTACCACCCCAACCTCAACTCATGTAACCTCTTCTTCCAACCACAGCCGAAGAAGAATGTGAAAAAAAACACCTGAATATGAAGTATGTAAAGAAGCCGTTAGGCCCTTATGTATCACACCAAAATTTCTTCATATAAGATCTTATGGGGGGAGATACTACTATACTCCAGTGCATGGCATTGGCAATGGAGCTTCCCTCAAAAAATTTTAAACCAGTGCGCACTTCCGTGAAAAAAACGGATGTATTCGATAGACACGCAGTGTCTAGTGATGATTCTGTAGATGCAGGAGATAAATCCATGTCATGCCCTTACAATGGGAAACCTGAAGAGTCAATAAACGTGATGCGTTGTAAGTTCTCGCCTCCAGGTCTTCTCATGTGCAACCCCAAAGCAAAACACCACAGCCTTCATTTCTACTACCAAGTTAAAAGAAGTGGAAGGATATTGCAGCTAATGATCTATGGCCAGTCGACTGAGGTTGGCGAGAAATCAGTGGAGGACTCGTGCCCGTTCAGACAAAATTGCCTCCAGCACCACAAGAGCTACTCAAAGTATACGATGCAACTTTATATCAAAGCCCTAAGTCAGTAAGAAGAGGAAATATTTGAAAATATCAGAATTATGCAACCCTTTTTTGAAATTTGTTTCATTGAATTCCTGGCCCTAGAAAATGTATGTTGTGACTAAATTCAAAGCCATGTGTCATTTAGAAATGAAGATATTGGGAAGTATCAGGTTTATAGCGGCCATTTTGAAAAATTTCTGTCATGGAACCTTCCGCCACCAGGATTCTTTAAAAGTTTTTATATGTTATAGTGGACACCTCCATGAACATAAAACAGTTGAAACAAATTCTGTTGCAATTTGTCCGAGGTCATATCAAATAAGGCCTGTACTATATGCTTGGGTACAAGTGGCGATTGTAGAAATGCCTAGAAATAGACAGATGTCATGTTGAGGAGTGGGCTTAAATAAATAATTAGGTAGAAATTTTATTTTAGTACCACAAAACTTGAAGTATTTTCTGAAAAAAAGGACAAAAAGTACAGGGTTCTATCTCTATTGGTTTACGTTTTACAGCGTTTTTTTATCGGTCACCCCTTGGTAGAACACCCGTTAGTATTCTGTGCCCACTGTCCATACCATTAATAAAGGGAAAATATTTAATAATAGATTGTAGGTATAACTAAAAGTCTTTCTACATTAAATATATAAATAAATAGGCTGAAATTTTTTTCCCTGTAATCTACCAGAATAACTACTGATGATCTAATATGTAGTTAGACTTTTACACCGACAATTGGGCCTAAGACTATTGTGCCCCCAAAATTAAGCCCGCTAAAAATCGGGCCCCAAGACAGAATAAAGAAGCGTTGTTTTAGTAATTACAGTAGTAATGGTTTACAATTAAGTTAATGCAGTATACTCTATTAAGGTTTATTTTTTTATCTGTTTTCTAACCCATTATAGAATAGATAGTAATTAATTTACTAGAGGTTTAACGTCTATTTCGTAACCCAAGACAATATCGCTGACGTCAAAAAGAATTTAGGTTCAAGGAACTGGAAAAAATTGTAAAAAAAGGAATGTGGCTTCTTGTACTACATAATCTACCAACAGTCGGTGACGATGCTGATGGAAGCAGAAAGCTAGTCCGTGAATGCAACTATTTACTAATGAGTGTCACGAAGAAGGACACTGTTGTACAATAATTGTACGAAATACTATTACAGGGTGTCCCAAAAAACGATACTCAAATTTCAAGGGCTGTAATTGAATTCCAGATGAATCAATTTAACCATTTTCCTTAAGGGGACAGTCCCAGCCATTTTCTGTTTTTCGATCCAAACATTTTTTTCTTCACTAAAGTGCTCTTAGTGTTCTAACACTCAAGTAGATGAAATATCACATCGCTAACTAACTCCCGAGACAGTGGAGGGGGGTTTGAAGAGAAGGGTTTGGGAGTAAAAATCGATAAATTAGCGGATTTAGGTTGTTTTTGTTTGTTCTTGTTTTTGTTTTAAACTTTACCACAGTGAATCAGGTGGTGCCTAATGACACCCCCACCTTCGAGTGGACAATACCGGGATGCCTGGTCTGAGGGAATTGAGTGACAAACACAAAAACCTTTTTTTTCGTATTTTATCATATTTTATTATTATTGCTCTCCTGAATAATTGCAAATGTTACGGCATTGCAGATATTGCATTCAACGACCCTATAAATTCTCTACAATATGTGGCAAATATATTTTTGATTTTGAACTTCAATTTTTGAAAAATTTCGATAAATAAACTATAGCTTCAATAATAAAAAAGTTCTTACAAATCTGGGAGTGTCCCCTTAAGCTGTATTTTTAGTGATCGATTCTAAAAACCAGTTTGCGCACTTTCAGTAAGATACTTTTTTCACAGTTCAAATTTTCCACGTAACATATAAAGAAAATTTGCAAATCACTGCAGCAGAAAGGGCATTTGATGTTACTTAATCTACAGTCAACAGTATTGTAACTTCGGATTCAAAGTCACAACCTTACAAGATGCACGAGCGAAACAAATACCTCGATGCAGATATTCTTCGGCGGCTGAATTTTGATTTATTGTTTTTTTTTAAATTCGAATGGGAAAATAAATAATCAATAAACAGTCATACATATTCACACTTTGCACAGAAGAACCATTATCCTACTTTCAACTTTGAGGTAGGAATTTAGAGAGAGAAAGTGTCAGTGTGGATTGGACTTAGTGGCAATGGACGTGTCGTCGGTTCGTTGTTTTTGGCAAAAATATATCAAATGTAGTTGGATACCTTGATCCAATCAATAGCAGGATCGTTCAAAGTCTTCGAGAAACACATGGAAACAGAATCAATCGAATCTGGTGGGTTCAGGACGTTACACCAGAGCACAGAACTATTGCTGTAAGGGGAAAATTAAATGAGCTTTTCGGAAATTCGCATTATCACCTTGAATCATTGTATCAAGTGGCCTTCCAGATCGCCTGAACCAATTAAAAGGAGGAACAGTTTGATTGTTTTTTTAGTCGCATTTTAATACACTTTTTATTGTTATAATAACAGTTTTTAATGAACCATTTTAATAATCTGTTGAAGGTTATTAAAAACATTGTATTAATATCATAAAATTTGAAGTTAAACAAAAGTGCGCAAACAGGATTTCATTATCGGTCACTAAAAATAGTGCTTAAAGAAAACGGTTGGATATATTCATTTAAAATTTTGTTCATATATGAAAAAAATGTTGTTAAACAAAATGTGATATTCATATTATTTGTAAGTTTAATAATTTTTGATTTAGAACCCTTTAAATTTAGGTATCGTTGTTTTTGGGGGTACACGAAAAACTGCCGAAGCGGAAAACTACCTGTCACTTATTGGCTGAAGGCAGCCGAAGAATTTGCTGATCAAAAAAACTAATGACACGAACTAGTGAAGGAAATCTCTCGACATTTCTATTAAGGGGACCGTACTTGGTTTTTGAAAATATTTTTATTAATTAAGCTACGATTCTAAAACTTAGTAGCCTAATATGAAAGAAAAAATTCTCCATCGTTTTTGTTCGTGGCATTTTTTCGATTAGACCCATAGAAAACGAGTTATTGGAATATCGAAAGTATTTCGAATTTTTTTTTCAAAAACATACAACTTTTACAATTTTGAACCTACGGCATTGGAGTTTTTTGCATTCGATTCTCCAAGAGATTATATACAAAACAAATTCACTTGGAATTTCGATTTTCGAATTGATTTAATAAAGAAATCGGAAAACATATGTAAATTTTTTTTAATTCAAAATTTTGAAAACAAATTCGAAAATTAAAATTCAAAGGAAACTGTTATGTAGAAAATTCCCTGGAAAATCGATTTCAAAAACTCCAATGCCGTAGCTTCAAAATTGTAAGAGTTGTATGTTTCTGAATACCAATATTTGTAGCTTTTTTGAAGTACTAGGAAATATAATTAGTTTGATAATCTGACATGTAGTATCCTACTCGTATGAGGTGTATCGGGTAAATTAGACATATTCCTTTAACTGCCTGTGTGTGTGCTATTAGAAGCACGTTAGATACCAGATATAGCGAGATAATTAATTATTACGAATTAAAGTTGACTGAGAGATCATTTTTAGAGTGCATATTGACTCCCTAACCCCCGCGTCGCCCCTTCCCTTTCTCCCTCTCTCCAGGGGGTTAGAGTTACTTTAAAGATCTGATATTTCACACAAACAATTAGAAGGTTATTAGGCAACTATTTATGCAATAAAAAAATTATAAAATTATGCGATTTTCTCATGTACGGTTCTCTTAAAATAAAATCAAACTACTTTTTCCTGTGACCAAATGAGTTTCTTTCTTTCCCTTTCATTGTGTTGGAATTGTTTAGCTAATCTATAAAGAATAAAAAGACACATCTTATCTATAGCAACTGAAATGTAATTTCGATCTCATATCGGTACGATAAGGAATATTTTAGTTATGAGTTATATTAAAATAGGTAATATAGCTTCTTGGGGCAACATTGTCTTAAAAATGCCATATAATTGCTTCAACAACAATAGGGCAATGTTGTCCCCAGAAACACCGTCACCCTTGCGATTGAATATGTACCATATGTCACTTTACAAAGTATGAGTGTCCCTTTACAAAGTATAAGTGTCCCTTTACATAGTATGAGTGTCCCTTTATAAAGTATGAATGTTCCTTTGCAAAGTGTGAGTGTCCCTTTAAAAAGTATGAGTGTCCCTTTACATAGTATGCGTGTCCCTTTATAAAGTATGAATGTTCCTTTGCAAAGTGTGAGTGTCCCTTTAAAAAGTATGAGTGTCCCTTTACATAGTATGAGTGTCCCTTTATAAAGTATGAATGTTCCTTTACAAAGTGTGAGTATCCCTTTACAAAGTTTAAATTAGCTATAGGGTAAATAATGAATTATCGGTCGGTTTCACATCTTTGGTCAAATAAGATAGAACGATATAATAATTATTATTTAATTTTAATTGGTAACAACTGAAATCACATTTTAGTTCGTATATATGATCTAAGTAAAATCAGAAAAAATGAAATAAGGTAGAGTAGAGTATATTAAAAATAACTTCACTTTCAAATTGCCCATGTAAATAAAGTCAAAATAAGCTTAATTATGGTGATAAAGTGTACAATCGACTATTATGATGATAAAATAGAATAGCTTATTTTAAAATTCAGGCCAAATCCCTGTATATCAACTTTTCATTCTAAATTAACATAACAAAATACGAAATTGTGGACTCGTTTTATGGTTTATGAGATATAAACAATATTGTCCCGTTCTATTGTTTATAAGATATACACAACATTGACCCGTCTCATGGACCATTAATTTGACACAGTTTTATGGTCAATAAGAGATAGACCCTTTTTCATGAACCATAACTTATATCTCTGTTTCATGGATCATTAAAAATCGATCCGTTTCCAGGAACTAACAATAAACAATGACAGAGCGCCTTGATTGACAGCGCATCACAATGGACATGGAAGTGACGTAACACAGTGTGTGGAGTCTGATGTCGTAATATCGAAACAAGAATTTATGGGATATGTTAAAACACATTAACGGTGTAGAGACTTGTATTGTAACTTTCGAGTGCTACGCTCAGTCCGACAAATTCAAATCCCCGATCTTTTTTAATTATTATCGCCGATAAAGAATTCGACGAAAATTCAATTGCAATTAATTTAAAAAATCAGTCTGCCTTCTTTCATCAGGAATTCCGGAAAATAAAAATAGGAAGATAATATCTGTAATTATGATATTCTACCATAAAATATATCAATATTTACCGCAATTGAAACTATAGTAACCAATCTGCAAATATTATAGTTTACGACTGCTGCATTATGGTTGTTCTGTTTTATTCATTTTTTTGCGGCATACAATATTAATTTTTCTGGCCGGTCTTGCAAAATATATATTACACACGCAATTCAATACGAACATCTGTTTTTTATTGTTCAGAAAGGAATATATCAAAATGAAACGGTTTGTTTTAGCGTTATCAAATAGTTTGTATATAAACTATTGATTATGAATACAATAAATTCTATTATCGATATCGTTACCTTATTTGTTGATTTTACTCTTTGAGCATAGAAGGAAGCTGTGGAAAGTATAAATTACTCAAAATTGATTTAAGTTCAACTTCTAATTTCAAAGCTTCGATTAGATAAATTCTTCATAATTAATGGAAAGAAGGAAATATTTTCTCTAAAACATGAGTTCATGAATTAACGAGTTCTTGAGATTTAAAAGTTTTTCATAAACTGCAATCTTTGTTTTGGAAGTCTCTGTTTTTAGCTGAGTTTTTTCTTCATAAGGTGGTTGATTTTTAGCGTCTGTAGGAATTACTGGAGAGTCTAAAACGGTATAAAAATCTTAGTCAGCAGTAAGGTTACATGAACCATAAACCTCAATGAAGATTAACAACAAGCCAATAAATACAAATGAGTGAAGTTATTATACAATTAAACAAGTTAAGTTAGTACACAAACGAGTAAAGTTATTACAGAAAGGAATAAAGTTATTACACAAAGAGTAAAGTTATTATACAAAAGAGGAAATTTATTATACAAATGAATTTAGTTATTACCCCCGCCACTTTATTCCCAGTCATATTATGTTTAATAGACAAATATGTTTTAACCCTTAAAACCTGACTGAGGATTTACAGCTCCAAAAGACTATATAATTGCAATTAAATGTTTGTACATGATTTGAATCAACTAAGATTTCATGCCTTTTTTCATTAGATATATTTGAAGGGCAAAAATGTGTAGTGGTCTACATGACCGTATGTTAAGTGGCTCTTGTACATAGACCATTTTATTTTTCTCTTTTGCACTTGATTATCCAAAGTGTATTACGTGACATAGCCCACTTTGTAAATACTCTGTGACTCTGTATGCTCGTGAAATGGTATATGAAATTAAATGATGAAGTGGCTTATGTGAGATTTGAAAGCGTGTCTGTGATTGGCTGATAGATTTTCAAGAAAGTGTGAAATTAAAATATTCTATAGAGAATTGTGTAGGGATGACTGCAGTATTTCGAAAATATCAAAAAGTTACTATTATGTGAACTTAGTATTATTTAACTTCTAATAAATAATTTATATTGTTCTAGTACATTATTATTTTAGTTAAAGGGATGATTAAAAAGTGAATAGTTTATTATTATTCATTTATGACATTATCGGGATAATTTTATTATAGCTACAATAATTTATTATTCCAAGTATATATTATTAATTTTGTGGAATGTGATACTATTATATCTAACGATTGAAATCATGAAAAAATATAATATGAGCAGAGTACCTAATAATTAGATATTTGAACTAAGCAAAATAATAAAAACTAAATAAGATATTCATAGTTGAATAAATATTAAGTAGTAAAATCAATCAGCAAAGCAATTCCCCAATTGTTCTATATAAACATAACTATTTAAATAAAAGGTTAATGTTATCATATGTAACATTAAAAACTCTCATTTGAATGAAGGAGAATAAATTTAAGATCAGAATTAAATTTATTCATTTAACAATATCTTCAAATGGAATCAGTTTAAATAATTGCGTATAATAATTATGCATAATTCATTCAAATAATTACTAGGGTTGTGACAATATTTTTTATGAAATATGCTTTTTATCCCTTAAAATAGGCTCAATGATCTACAATTAGGTAAGCTTTATATGTTCTATTTTCTTTGAATTAAGGCTAATTGTAATTGCGACAATTTATTCTGAACGAGGAAACCAAAATAATAAATAGTGAACAGTTTTAGATAATTAGATTACAATTTCAATTAGATATCAATCTATCCATAGTTGCACAATAAAGAAATCTAGCATTCATTACGTTTGAGAGCTTGTTTTTAAATTCTCGAAAATAAATCTACGTCTGTTATATGTTATAATTTGTAGTCTAGAATTCATTTTCAAAATATAAAATTAATTTAAAGTCTTTAATTCCTTTCAAATTAAAAAGGTTCGTCTGGGAGCAAAATATCAAGTAACAAAATCTATCACCGTTTACGGTTACTATTCATTAGTCCGACACTTTTGTAGTTTATTACGGATTTATATGTAAAAAAATTATCAGCTTGGTTATAACGAGAACGGGAACGAATATTTTAGCAAATAATATGAATAAATTTAATTTTGAAGACTTAAATTATACAGTAATTATAAAGCATATCGACTGATTTTCCCAGTTTTTATACTAGTGTTTATATTTTTATGTAAAAGACCCTTCATATTTATGATTGTTAAAAGTACTTGATAGCAGACTTTTTGAGAAGTGTTTCAATATATTGATATTATTTTCAGTAGAAAGATATTGATATCATGTTTGCTACCTCTTAGTTCTTTAGATATTTCTCACAAATAATCAAAATACTTGGGCTTCTTAGTAAGAGCCTACTTCGAGAAAACCATGTAATGCCTACTTACTTACATTCACACAAAACCAGACCACGCAAATAAGACGCTTAGTACATACACCATCACATTTAAATTGAATGCACCAAATATTTGTGTAACGTCGCACGCTATTGATTACCATTTTTAAGAAATGAGATTTCACGAAATAAATACTAACGTGACGCAAAGAAAGTTTTATAGAGCATACATACTTCTAAAAATTCGATTAGGTATTATTATTTACGGATTTAAATACATTTCATAAATTACCAATTAAAATAACACGCCATCAATAGACAAAGTGTAATCAACTAATCATGATCGACAGCATGAATTTAAACGACTCACAAAAATTGCAAAATCTGCGATTTATTTACCAACCATTAAATGTTAATCTAATAAAAGTATTAACTCATTCAACAATAGCGTAGCATTTGAATGATGCGGAGACAAAATGAGCTAAAAACAGTCGACATTAAAATCGCGACACAATCAACTATATCAATTAAAGAAATCGCTCTTTGATATTACTTTGAAACTTACTAACTAATAAAATACCTTATTACAATATTATCAAAATTTAGATGTAGTTTGCTAAGTTTGGAACGAAAAAGCTTACCTAAGCTTGGAAAAAAGAAAGTTACGACTATTCATTTAATATCAAATCATAAGTCTCAACATGGTATTATTAAATATGAAAAACTAGAAAGGTTTCCCGAAGTATCAACTAATATAGAACAACATAACATTTAACAATAGAGGGTATAATAATACACAGGTGAGGTCAAATACCCTCACCACATTCCAAATCACTCCACAGATTAGTGATAATTTCAAGTTTAATTTGATACGCTTCAAATTCGATGAAATTAGTTCACTAATCGGAGGCAATATGTATAATATATATTCCCCCATGGAATAGCCACTCATATACTTAATGAACATACAATTTAATATTTATTTATGTGTTCATCATGGCCGGTAAATCCCCCAGGGAAAACACTACCGTGGAAAGTTCAATTTTGAAATAAACAAGGTTACCCGCATATCTTAGAATTAAAATTAGTGTAATGATGTCATAAAAGGTTAGGTTAGCGGTCCAGTTGGGGAAGTTTGGGGGATGGGGATCCGATAGCGAAAAATTATTTACTTCCAAGTTATTATCATATGGTTAATAAAAAACACCCCGTTGAAAGTTTTGGTTTCAAGATTTCGAGTGGAAAGATGTCTGTTCATCGTCAGGCGCAGGGCAGTGGTTCTAGATCACATTCTCAAAACTCATCCGACCACATCCGATGTTGTGATAGAAAATCTGGAAAGAAATAAAACAAATTAGAATAAGACGAGAAGATTATACATAAGTAATGACAATAAACACACGCAAAAGTTACAATATTTCATTTAGGATATTATTATAATAGACCACACAAATTAATAGATTAGTTAATTAGTCATATTTCATAAAGAGTAAGCTAAATTTCATTTTCATCCACGTTTAAGCCGTTAGTGAAATTGATTTCATTTAAATAAAGTTTTATAAGTTTCAGAGAGAGCGTTAGCCTTTTCTCCTTCTTACAATATCCCAAGTAAATGATGAGGTTAATGTAGTTGTATCAAATAGTTACTGTAGTTGTATGAAATAGCTACTGTAGATGTGTCAAATAGCTAATGTAGTTGTGTCAAAAACTGTAGTTGTATCAAATAGCTACTGTAGTTGTACCAAGTACTGTAATTGTATCAAATAGCTACTGTAGTTGTATCAAATAGCAAATTTAGTTTTATCAAATACTGTAGTTTTATCAAATACTGTAGTTTTATCAAATACTGTAGTTTTATCAAATACTGTAGTTTTATCAAATACTGTAGTTGTATCAAATACTGTAGTTGTATCAAATACTGTAGTTGTATCAAATACTGTAGTTGTATCAAATACTGTAGTTGTATCAAATACTGTAGTTGTATCAAATACTGTAGTTGTATCAAATACTGTAGTTGTATCAAATACTGTAGTTGTATCAAATACTGTAGTTGTATCAAATACTGTAGTTGTATCAAATACTGTAGTTGTATCAAATACTGTAGTTGTATCAAATACTGTAGTTGTATCAAATACTGTAGTTGTATCAAATACTGTAGTTGTATCAAATACTGTAGTTATATCAAATACTGTAGTTATATCAAATAGCAACTGTAATAGTATCAAATAACTACTGTAGTTGTACCAAATACTGTAGTTGCATCAAATACTGTAATAGTTACCTTGAGATATTTAGCCAGTCGCAACACACCAGTGTAGCAGTCAACACAAAACTCGAATGTAGCTTGTACTGTTGTTCAGTTGTTAACTGGGGCTGAAGGTTGCGCAGTGGTCTGAAAATTAATAAGTTTCAGACAAACGTATTGAAAAATAAATAATTCGATTATTGAGAAGGGTATATTAGTAATCTATTTATTGAAGTTATTACACTGTTTACTAATTTCTCATTTTCGAAAAAAAACTTTAGGTGCTACTTGTAATGCTTGCAATATTAAAATGGGTCTGGGTACACGACGAAAGATTAGTATGATATGAAAATAGAAAACTGTAACCTGTGAAATTAGCATCATCACAGTGACTCTTTTCTCTGATAGTAACTAATGAATCAAGGTAGCTAAAGAAATAAGTAAGTTTGACATTTACTTTAAATTTGAGAACTATGTCAGCATATTAGGGGCAAATAGAAGAGAAAAAAAAGATATTAAAATTAAAAGAAAGCAAAAATATACCTCATCAGACGACTTGAAAGCAGTCGATTGTAGGAATGGGTAGGTCATCAGTTAGGAGTCTCTCAGCCACTGCCATTACAAAAAGACTGTAAAAAGATTATAGTTAATTAAATATATTACCACACCATACCTAATATGAAGTATTAGCTAATATAGATAATAGTTTGTACTTTGTACCAGAGAATGTGATTAACTTACTACAGGGCGTCCGACACTTTTGTTGCCAAACTTTAACATAAGGTTGCATTCGTCGAAATAATCACTTTTTTCTATAAAGGTATGGTCTAAAATGCTTAGTTAAAGAGTTACAAGATTAGGAAAGTAGTATCTGTACCATTTACTATTATAAGTTAACGTCATTTTTTAATGTAACGATAAGAAACAAAACATTTTCGACAGTAATTATTTTGAGCACAAGAAACATAATCTTAAATTAGGTAAAGGTTACATGTTTACAGAATGTGTTCAATTTGCCGCCCATTTGTTGCGATGCAAGCGTTCAAACATTTTTCCCCACGAGGATTCGTGAAACTCCTGGTGTCTTTGCTCGCGCCCGCTAATCATTGGACAAACGATTGAACGGCTGCATCGCAACAAATGGGCGACAGTTTGAACACATTTTGTAAACATCTAACGTTTACCTAATTTAAGATTATGATTCTTGGGCTCAAAATAATTACTGTTGAAAATGTTTTGTTTCTTATCGTTACATTAAAAAATGACGTTAACTTATAATAGTAAATGGTACAGATACTACTTTCCTAATCTTGTAACTCTTTAACTAAGCATTTTAGACCATACCTTCATGGAATAAAAAGTGTTTATATCGACGAATTCAATCTTATGTTAAAGTTTGGCAACAAAAGTGTCAGACACCCTGTATATTGAAGTGAAATTATTATTCGAATCAAATTAAGAAGCTGAAAATATAAATTGTCAAACTGTATTCCCAAATAATTCACAACACAGCAGTTACACTGCAGATATAATACTATGTTGACGATTACATATTTCAAATATTTAATAGGACTGAATATTCAACACTCACTTGCATTGTGAATCAACAGAGGTGAGCCATTACTGCTGACTAACTGGTCTCTTTAAAACAACTCTTTTGTTTCTGATGGACGTATGGATGACAGAGAGGTACGCCTGAAAAATAAACACCGATTTAATCACACAAATAGATAACTCTTTAATACTTACCCTGACCCTGAGTAAGGAAGTAGCCTGTATAGTGACCCACTTTCCTTTAGTCTGCCATAAACGGCCATTAGTTTAAGAAATCTGACGAAGAAAATTTTGTTCACTATGCATAATGAGTCTATAGACTACAGAGGCTACTTCATTACTCAGGACACTACATTCACTATACAGGATTTCACTATATTAGAGTTATAGTTTAGTAAATACTAAATTGTATAATATTAATTAGAACTTGAAAATATTTCAACTTACATAAAATTATATATTTCTTACTATTAGTTTCGGAATTAACTATATACATTTTTATCCCATGAACAATTTGACTTCAGTTTGACCATTAAGCGATATTTTTAGTAAAACTCCTGAACCTAATAGACCACCAAAGTGAAGTAATTTGGGTTCCGTTTTAGATTATCGGCGAAATATTCCTATGTTATTCGTACGGGAAAAAAAATTAGGTGGTACGACATCCATTACAGCTGACTATTTACTTACGCTTGGAAGATTCAAATCAATATTTCGATACCTAATATCTAAACGCATTCATTATTATAAAGTTCATTGAAATGTGAATTCAAATAAAAAAGTTATGAACAATTTAATTAGAAATAACGTCAATTAAAAGACAGATCCGTAAATTAGGTAACCTGTACAACATCTTTATACGCGAGAAATTTGAAAGATTGGTTACCAAATAACGTAAAGTTCTCTCAGTTTTAGGAGTATAACTTATTATTGGAAGTGATTTTATTTACTTTATACCCTTTCTATCTTAGGATAGGATTCTGAAACCTAAGTATTAGGTTTATGTATTATTACAAGATATAATAATACAATATAACTAGTTAGTTTCAAAACCTGATATAAATCATATCATTCATAAATATATTTATTTAAATGAATATAAGATAAAATAATATATAATAACTAGTTTCAGAATTTTAAATACTTAACTAGGTTTATTTTATGAGTTAGGTACAAAGGTAGGTTCACCGTACCTATTTTCCCCATACCTAGTTCGGTTTCAGAATCCTATCATAAGATAGAAAGGGTATAAAGTAAATAAAATTACTTCAATAATAATTAATAAGTATTATACTCTCAAAACTGAGAGAACTTCTCGTTATTTGGTAACCAATCTTTCAAATTTCTTGCGTAAAAATATGTTGTACAGATTATTTAATTAACGAATTTGTCACTTAATAGACGTTATTTATAATTAAATAGCTTATAATTTTTTTATTTGAATACACATTTCAATGAACTTTATAGGTATCGAAATATTTACTTACAATTCTCCAAGCGTACGTAAATATTCATCTGTAATGGATGTCGTACCACCTAATTTTTCTCCCGTACGAATAACATAGAAAAGAACCCTAATCAATTCACTTTGGTGGACTATTACAGTAAAAGTCCTGCGTTATGAAAAGCACCTGAGTTATAAAGTAGTCATGGTAGTACGCAAGTATTTTAGACAGCTAATTATGTTCATTCAATTAATCTCTAGATTTGGTACCTTAAACTCTCATATAAAATAGAATAGGTTCTAAATATAAATTGTATGCACAATATTCAATGAGCTTGACGCTACGTTTCTAATTAGGTAAAACTTTGAATTGAACAAATTCAATACACCGGTGCTAAACATAATATCATGATATTTATATCGTTCATTCATTCAAGTAACTAATTATAAACTAAATAAATGACCAGTAAAGTGTAAAACTATATATAGATAACTAAAACTTATTTATAACAGGCCTCTCATTTAAATTACATCCTAACATAACCTATTATTATACATTTCTTTCTTACATGATCGAAAATGTTTAACTGTACAATAATTCGTAACTTACCCATGTCCATAATATTTCTAAACTTTCATAGAAAATTAACATAACTGTATAAATTATAATTTGGGTTACAGAGTATAATTAATAATTATTGGATAACAAAATCTCAGATAGGCCTGGGACAGGGTAAGTTTCACATTATCGGACGATTCCACATTTTCGATCAAGTAAGAAAAAAGTATATATTTAATAATTATGATTATTTTTTTATTTTAATTGTTATTTACAATAACTGCAAATGGCATAGATACCAATTAAAAAAAAAGATCAATAATGACTATCATATACATACTTTTTCACATAGGTATACACACTGAATGGGGTACGTAACTTAATCAAAAACAAAAAATTCGATTTATTTGTACTAGGTTGTCAAAACTAATTTGCATCTTTTATATTATAAATTTGGGTGAAAACTATAATGGCGCAGTAACTACCTTGTTACAAACTTACTTGAAGTATCTTAGTACTGTAACTACCCACCTAGTTGGTATCTAGCATAACTAACTACGGTACATAAGTAGCATCTAGCATAACTACCTATACCTAGTTAGCATCTCGCAAAACTAGGTACCTAACTAGTTATCTTGTACCTAACTACCTACCTAGTTATCGAGTTATCGAACGAAACTACCCACCTACCTAGTTATCTAACGTAACTACCTACCTATCTAGTTATCTAACGTAACTACCTACCTATCTAGTTATCTCACGTAACTACTTACCTATCAGGCTATCTAGTTATCTCACGTAACTGACTACCTATCTTAAGCTATCTAGTACCTAACTATAATACGTGTTTGAAATTGTGGAACAGTTCGATAATTCGTAAATTACCTTATCTTAGTCAGCTAGGTACCTAGCTAATATATGACTGATTGAAATTGGCTCCAAAATCAAATTTATTTAAATTTACTTACAAAAAATTCTATCAAAATAATTACACTAGACTACCTACTAAATAAATAATTCAATCAATCATATAGCCTACCTAACTAAAACTGTAATAATTATCAAATTTATTATATACCTATATCATAAACTAACATTTAAATAACAGTTGCTAACACATTTGTCAAACATGTTTAAAATGACAGACATTTTCGATTCTTGTGTTTGCGAACACAAGATTTCAGAGAAAAATTGATATTTGTCGGAGCGTCTGCCATATAGACAGGCGGTCACAGGCCTCGAGTTAGCCTAGGTACCTACTGTTAATCTACAAACCTAAGGTAGTTTTAATAAATTTTTCACAAGTTTTAATATATTCGAACATTTATACTTTATAGATTGTTTACAGATACATTACCTTCAAGGAAGCTTATTCTTGTAGCTATTAAATGATAACAAATTAAAAACGCACACCTTCTCCAGTGGCACGTAACAACTTCACTCCACCAATAGTAGTCAAGAACTGCACACTGACCGGAGGGGGGGGGGAAGTTCTTGCCCGGGTGGGCTCTTGACCGTACCCCGATAGGTACTCATGATTATTGATGTATGATTATTAGTAGTATCATGCAATCCCTCATTTGATTTCACAATATATTGTAGTTTGTTGTATCTGCTAGTTTGTTGTACTGCACACTTGATTGCTTAATGACCTGGCAGTGGGGTTCGGGGGGCGAACTGACTAATGATGTGTATGACTAATGGGGCGGCGGACTAATGGGGCGTCTGACTTTTGGGGCGTCGGACTAATGGGGCATCGGACTAATGGGGCGTAGGACTAATGGGGTGTGGGACTAATTAATATAAACCCTTTTTTGACATATGATAAGCACACAACTAAACAAATACTTATTATGTTACCTAAATTTATTTTTATGTTTTCTCATCTTTCCCTAGGATGGAAATTTTTGAAAATAATGTGAGATAACCTACTTCCTATTCTATTTGCTGTGGTTTCCGCACAAACACACTCACTAAAATTTTAGGTGTCTCAACTCTCAACCACGTACTAACGTATACACTTAATAAAAGATCATTAAATACAATACATACACTTAAAAATAAAATTTTATTGCTAATAAATCTGTTAAATTACGTAAACATTAAAATACCTCTTTGGAGATGTGTAAAGTAAGTGGAGATTTCATATGAGCTATATGCTTTTGAAGTATAATCGGGTAGCTTATTTTCCCGCCACACACGTATACGTTTGCTTACCCCGCACCTTCTACACCCCCCCCCCCCTTCCACCTCCCTCTCAGTGAGATGCAATGTGTCATAAGCGGGTAGATAGAAAATACCTATTGAGTAACAACTATAAAAAATGATAGGATAGCCACAATAATGAATTAAAGGTGGTTAGTTGAATACATTGTTAACTACATTTTATTGTACTATTTACCAACAATTAATAATTACTTCTTTAAGAATCACGCAATACAGCCGAAACAAACAATAACTTGTTAGTTCATTTATAATAATAATAACAATAACTAGATATATTCTACAACTTTAAATTAGTATATTCCAACAACTACTGAAGGTACAGTTTTCTTTCAAATGACATTTTGTTCATTGAACTTTTCTCCATACACAGTACACTATTAACTTTTCATAAAGATTCAATCATTTTGTGAATATTATAATGATTTTATTAAAGGGTTGTGAAAATGGCTTTGCGCGAATGGTCAGCAAACGGACAATGCAGCAAATTTGCTGCATTGTCTATATGCTTTGTCTATGTGCTTTTTATGGGGTACGGTCAAGAGCCCCCCCGGTCATGAGCCCCCCCGGTCACGAGCCCCCCCGGTCATGAGCTCCCCTAGGTCATAAGCCCCCCCTCCCTGTTTTTTTTTAATCCTTATTTATTTAGTTAAACAAATGAATAATTACTTAGATAGAAATAACTGAGAATTGCTAATGTAGTTTGTTGTATCCGCTAGTTTGTTGTACTGCACACTTCATGATTGTTTAATGATCTGGCAGGGGGGTTCGGGGGGCGGCACGCCCCCCGATATACATATATTTTATGTCTATTAAGTAATGAACTACAAAAGTGTCAATAAGGATTAAATAGTATAGGTAAATAAGGATTTAAAAACAGGGGGGCTCGTGACCGGGGGGGCTCTTGACCGGGGGGGCTCTTGACCGGGGGGGCTTATGACCGGGGGCTTATGACCTAGGGGGGCTTATGACCTAGGGGGGCTCATGACCGGGGGGGGGCTCTTGACCGGGGGGGCTTATGACCTACACCCGCTTTTTATATGCATTGTCTATATATATATACTACCCGATTATACTTCAAAAGTATATAGCTCATATATTATTGGTCAAACTTGATAAACTTACATATAAGTGTATAAATTACTTTGCAAAATTCTACATAATTATTGGTCAAACTTTATGGAATTACCGTTGAATTAATTAACTCGTATAACGCTATCGGAGCTTTATTTGTGTCAGTTTATAAACTCTATGTTAACACTTTCACCGCGGATGAATTTTTCGGTATATTTAAACAGTGCTGTGTGGTACATCGTTTTATAAGCTCTGGAGTGTTTTCTTTTGCAATATACAGATCTAGACTTATAATTCAATAAAAAATACTGATCCAATTCTGAATCGATACTGAACTATTTATTATTTGTATGTTAAAAACGCGTATTGAACCAACGGTAGCTAAATACGCGGGGAACGTGTCAATCCTATTTTCTGTGTTGTCAGGTCCAGGTTTTACACTCTTCTCCTGATGATGAATAGAAATCTTTCTATTCGAAATCTTGAAACCTAAAAACAAAAAATTTCAACGCAGATTTTAAATAACCTCTATAATACTTCATTCTCTATATACTCTATATGTAGTATGTATAATGTGTATATATTATTGTTATTCGTATAACTCTAAAAACATTCAACCAAATTGACTGAAATTTTTTGAGCGATTGTTCCATTATCCAGGAATCGTTTGGTTAGATTTTAGGAGCAATAAGCTCACAATCGATTGAAGCGACGGCGAAAGTATGCGCTCTAGACTACCCGTTCTAGTAAATAATAATATGGAAGCTTTCAACAGCGGTTTAGAAAAATGTGTTTATTGGTATATGGAAACAGTTAAACAAAAATAAATACAAATTAATTGATACATATTACCTACGTGATACATTTTAATATCTGAAACTGTATTTGAAGGAGGTATAGATACGCATCACTAGTTACTATCTAATATAGATAAGTACCTATTATTTCGCCTAGGTAGTTATGTTAGCTAATACCTTTTAGTTACCCTTAGACTCCTACGAAAGTAAATTAGATAAATGATATTCGTATCTATTTTTGTTTCACTGTCACTAGTACATTAGATAAGTTATAATATTCATACAAACTTGAATTATATTTAGTACATCATTATTTGATTTAGATATTATTATTTTTGTAATCAATATTCCAAATAATATTGTTTATCATATTAATTATATCTTGTTATTATTTATTATAAAATGTAAACATATTACATTCATAATTTTTGGTGATCAATGATATACATTGTGGTAAGTTGAGAACATAAAATTTCTTCCAGTTCGTCATTAGCCTGTCACTACCTAAATCATTTTGTTAATCTCATTGTGACAGTGGTAGGTAGCTAGTGATAGAGGGGGGGGGGTGAGGTAGACAAATATGGGGGTGAGGGGAGGGTAAGGTAG